>JARHVA010007759.1:0-20000 GCA_037957365.1 Torreya grandis | reverse complement strand
TAGAGACATGGGGAAATTTCATTTCATATTGGATTGAGTTATTATATTTGAAAAATATCTTATGATGCCTATAATATATAGAATTCAATGGTAAATTTATTATAATAAACTCACACTAATATACTTGATTTTGATAGCAAAAAATTTGTAAGAGATAATCTCACATTGGGTGTCAGTTTTTCACATATACTAGATATTGAATACTATTGGGAATATTGTGAAGATGTATTTAAGGTGAGAAAATTATATTATTAAAGAATGACTTTAGATGACATGAAATATTTTAGGATCAAATGGATGACAAAAGGAATAGATGATGATGAAACTAATATGTTTAGACCATTATTATCCAATGAAGTACATCTTTTACATTTTCACTTGATTGATTGGTTAATGAAAGAATTGGAAATTTTGAAATAAATGAAAAAACTCATTTCAATGAGATATAAATCATGGTTTGATAATAAATTCATTTAATATACCATTTTAAGGTCTTCAAAGGATGTAGGTACTTCCAAAAGTAAACAACAAAATCCATTATTAAGTGCATCCAAAACATATCAGCACAAAAATATGTCTCAAGATCCCAAGGTTTGCCTGATAGTAAATGGTGGAGGAGATGAAGAAGATCTAAATAATAATAAAATTCATAAAATAATTGTATATATATTTATTTATCTAGCAAAAAAAATCCTATTATTATTAAAAAAACCTCTTCTATGATGCTAGGTGAATCTCATACCCTAGAAAATATTAATCCCTTTACGTTGATCGATAATGTTGATTATTTAAAATTGCACTTGATTCTAGTCAACAACAATGGGAAGTTTCAAGATATAGGACTTGTGTCTTGAAATAACCTCCAGATTTTAAAGAAGGTGGTTCTTCTCTATATTAAGAATATACTGGGAAAAGGGGCGGGAATTTTAAATCAGAAACACAATGCAAGAAAAAAAATCTAATCTATGGCGATGCACCTGAATGCAATTCAACCTTAATCCTAAGCACAGTGAGACTATATGTAGGATTCATTTACATTTAAGAGAAAACAAGTGCATGATCAATGTAAAAGATGGAAACAATAGAAATAGAGGCTCACATCATAGACTTCTTTCACAGTGATACAAAAAATGTCAACAAAAGCATAGGGTTCAATCTTCTTATGTGAATTTTCTAGTCATATAAGAGGCACAAAAACACGTACAGTTATATAGACCTTTCAACTCAAGAAAATGATACAAAAGCAAATGACATTCCTAATCACAACTTGAGAAAATCTATAGCCCATACTACTTTTGCAAATGACACATAAAATATCAATAAAGGCATAGGGTTCAATCTTCTTATTTGAATTTTCTAGTCATATAAGAGGTGCAAAAACACGTACAGTTATATAGACCTTTCAACTCAACAAAATGAGACAAAAGCAAATGATATTACTTAGTCACAGCTCTAGAAAGTCTAGACTCTTTACAATAATTCTCTCTTAAAAATTCTTTCTCATAATGGATCCCTTTTGGTGATCTCTACACCCTTATTTATAGCCTTGAATTCACTCTAGATTGTCTGCTTGCTCCTAATCTAATGGCCCAAATGAAATCTTCTCTAGCTAAAAGTGTCTAGCAGAAGATATTTTATAGATTCTGAAATGCTTAGACTTCTGGTAATTCATTGGTTGAAATAGATTGTTTGCCATTCCCTTCTCTTGAATGCTATGTAACACTTAGCCAATTCTTTAAAAATCATCCTCATAATTAGGAGACACCATAAAATGACACTTGGCGTATTCCATAGCACCTATTGAAGACACATGGCACTTTCCTCATAGCTTATACTCTTTTGTGTTTTTGCTCAACCATGTTCCACCTTTGACACTTGTTGCTATCCACTTCCTCAAAACTTCCACAGCTTAAAAGAAAATAAGACCTACAACATTTCTTACCTAAGAAACTTGAAAAAGAGCATAAGGACAGGTGTCAATATTCACTACTTCATTAAAGGACACATGGTAATCTCTGCTTTACTTATCTGGGGTTATGTGGTAACATCTACTTCTTTTAGCTACTTTTCAAAAACCTGCGAAAGATGACATGTGGCGGTCTCCGCTATACTCTATTTATACCATAGAAACAAATGGGTCTCATTTCATATTTACATGGACAACGACACTTGGTGGCCTCCACTTGCTTTAGAAACAAAACTTGGGACCCACCACAATCCTTGTTATATCAGTGAAGCAAAATGGAGAAAATTCAGATCGTGACACATGGTGGCTTTCACTTTCTTTTGCTGGGATACGTGGCAACTTCTATCACTTTTAGAAAAGCAAAACTAAGACTTTCCACTAATTCCACTTGGCACTTTCCGCTTGATCTCGATACTTATCTTTTGAAACTTTTCACTGAAAAGAGATGAAACATGAGTGCCAATATGAAACTACAAATGCTGACACTTGGTGCATTCCACTAAGTTGCTATGAGATATGTAACACATTCTGACCAACTCACAAAAAATATGAAAGGTGATTTGAATGATGACACTTGGAATTTCCACTTGAGAAAGGATGCCTCAGACAACAACACCTGTCGGCTTCTGCTTGATTTCAACACTTCGGCAAAAATGAATCAAAAGGGAAAATATAGTCCATGCTCTATTTCAAAACTTTGCCATCTCAGACCATAGTATGTGAAGGAAAAATTTCATAGTGTGCGACTAAAAAATAAAATGAAATTTAGAGTAAATTTTTACTCTACAGTTACTGGTGACCCCGAGGACTTTTGGGCTTTCTCAAAAAGAAAACACAACTCTCGCTAGATCAAAATTTCAAAATCACAGCTTCAACAATGCTATCTGGTAGGTGGACCACTCTTCATCAGATAACCCTTGCTTATTTTTTAATTCATTGAAGGCTAAATCAAGGTTAATAATATCCTTGTGTGAAAAGTTTTGCAAAATTTAAACAGTAACCTTCAATTTGAATTTGAGTTAGGAAACAGGGACCAAGACAGCTTCTATTTTAGGGACTGATGAATCATCCTTGAGATCCTAGAAAACTATTTGATCATTATATTTGGCCAACATCAATGGTTTAATTTCTTCTACCATCAGTACAGTGTTGTCATCAAGAAATGGAGAAGGAAGACCTAATTGTACTAGATCTTCAACATGATACTTCATTTCATTGATTCCTTCCTTCATGACATTCAAAAGCTCCTTACAAGTATTGGATGTGGAATTGCAACTGAGAACTTCATTTACTCACTTAACAGTGACCATTCTATCATTGACCCCTACTACTAACAATGTTACATATGTTGCATCATAAAGCTTTTCAAGCAATGTTTGCAAATCCATTACTCTCTCAGAGACTGTAGCTAGAGTATTTACAACTGAACTCTCCACCTTTTTACAAAATTCTTGTGCATTTAGCAAGAAGGTGAGAGAAGGTCTAAGCTAATTAATCTCCAAAGAGATTCTTTTCCACATGGATTCATATAGCTCCCTTACCAGACTTAATACTCTGACACTCTTTGGCCTATTGGCCAGCTCTAGTGTCAATTGTGTTTCTCTCTGTTGCTTTGAATGAAACTGGGCTTGTATGATCACAACATTATTCTACTCAGCCAGTAGCTTTTGTTGCAATTGGGTAACTTATAGTAGGTGTTCTTCACACTTTCCTTATAGCGCTACGTTTTCGTGCCTGAAGGTTGTCATCGCATCTTTGACTTGTGTGAGCCCTACTTTTAAAGAATCATTTTGGGCCTAAATTGCTTGGTGAGTCTAAAGAGAAATAATATTTTACAACTATTTATTTATATTATCTATTCCATTGTCCTTTCTATTAAGTTTTGAGGTCAAACTATTACAGTTTGCCTTTTGCTTAGCTAGCTCAGCTTCCATCTTCTATAGCCTTCTTGATATCTTCAAGTAGTCTTCAGTAACTGTAGAAGTGGATTCAGTCAGTAGCTCAACTTTGTCATGTGGCCTAAAGAGTGACATGTCGATGGCTATTATATTCATCATGTAGTCTTCTGGCTACATTTGCTCCATTGGCTTTATGACATTTGGCAACAAATGGGTCATCGTTAATTGTTGTTGAATGGGGTCAAATTGTGACTACAAATGGGGTGTAGCCAAAGCTTTATTCTCCTTAGTCTTCTTCTTCTCTTTTTGGGCTTCCCTTTCCTTCTTAGCAGCATCTACTTGGGTCTAGAAGGTGGATAGAGAGGCAATGTGCCCACCCACAAAAGGATGTCCTTGTGGTAGACCATATTGAATAGCCAATTGTTGGCTATGAGTAATCTAAGGGGAAAGCTTCTTGGGAACAAAGGGAGATAAATGAGGTAATGTTAAGGCCAGAGGTAATATAGAAGGGGAAAAGTGAGAAATGGGAATGGAAAAAGTGGCAGGGGAAGAAATAGATTGAGAAGGAGAGGGAGGAATAGTACTTACTTAAGGAGCAATTATAGTACCCTATAATTGGCGTTGTGTGGTTTATGTCTCCTCTTCTGAACCGAACTAAAACTGCACCCTCTTTCATTTCTTGGGTGTCTCTTCTTCTTGCTACATCCTTTTTCCTTCTAGATCTACTTCTTGTGGAGAACTAGGAATATCTATAACCAGAGCCGATGGGGAAGCTTGTGATGATGAAGGCACCACACTTTTTTGCATTTCTATAGCACTGAGGGATTGAGGCCAAACTAATATAGTTGTTACATCTGTAGTTTGCTCTGAGGCTTGTGACTCTTGGCTTAACCTAGCCCTAGCTTCTTACTCATCACTTGGTGTCAGCAAATTACTTATCTCTAGGCTAGATACAGGGGAGAGATGACACTCATCCCATAGTTCTTCCCATCTTTCATCTGTGTCTACATTCTTAAAAGAATGGGTTATTTGAAAAATTTCTTGCCTATATTTCCAATAGGCCTCTATCTTCTCAGTATCCCAATCTTTATTCTTTAATGTCCTCTTTAAGCCAAAAGTCATTCTGAATTTAGGATCATAATCTCTCTGTTTAACATAGAATGTCTCCCATGGCCTATTTTATGTGAGGGGCAAGTCTGTTAACTCAACATAAAATCCAAGAGTGTCTTCCCAAGGATTTCTTTTGTTCTCCAAAAAGGGATGGCCTTCATGCAAAATTTTGATTTCAACCCTATGATTCCTTACCCAGGAGGCTATGAAACCATTTGGGTCATAAACCCATTTGTCTTCTACTAAAAGGAAACCTACAAAGGCTAGATTTCTGAGCAACACAACTTTTGCATCTCTGGTTTCCAAAACCATGCTTGTTGTCATCCACGGAAGATCATACATTTTTATTTTTCTCTTCCCAAAACCAAATTCATTGTCAAATATGGAGACCTCTCTGGTGACCTCAAGGAATGCTAACCTAAGAGTCAAAATCTTAGGTAGCAATATTGGTTCCCCACAAAAACCATGGACTCTTATAATGGTATGGTGGGATCTAAAATAGAAATTGCAAGGAATGGGGCAACTGGCTAGGAGATTTGAAACACTAGGGAATAATCTATTCATAACTGGTTTGGGGCTGAGGTGGTAAAAAGTAGGGGTGACTGTTTCTATGCTAATTTCACTTTCACATTCAAAAGATAGAAATGAGAAACTAAGAGATGGTCTAGGGTTAGAAGATACCCAGATATAATCGTGCGCACTGAAATCAGACGTTGGAAGGTACTCCTCTTTGGCTGTGGAGGAATGACACCTGTGAAGAAAAAGAGACTAAACATGAAAAAATGTTAGACGAAGAGACAGTGGGCTGTCAAGCAAACGCTTGATCCTTGAAGTATGAAGACTTCCTTAAGGGATATCAACCCACTAATAAAAAGTAGAATATTTGACTGAAGTAGAAATAATGAAAGATAGAATGAAAGTAAATAAAAGACAAAAAGTAGAATGCATACCTGATATGTAGCAAACTACTCTGCACAGTCGCCAGTGTCAGTCTCTATGCCGGCGTCGGTCAGGGAAGGGAGCCGACGTCGATTAAAGTGCCAACATCAGTAGGGGTAATGACCGGCATCAGTTAGGGCAACAGTTTTGGACAGGGTCTGGTCGGGTCTGGACAGGGTCTTAGGATTTGCAGAAAGGTCAGATGTTTTTTGTCTGAGGGTTTGGGAAGCCGGTTTAGGAGTCAGAGGGATTGCTTGGGGGTTTATGTGTAAGGGGTATGGGTAGATTTACAAACTATATATTCTACAGAGGGTGGATAGAGGTGATACGGGTGGAAGTAAGGTCGAGGCTATAGTCTGAATCTAAATCTAGGTAATGATAACAATTAAAAACAATAACCAAAGATCAGAATAAAAACACAGAACAAATGCTCACCTGTTACGCACTGAAGATAAAAGTTGGAGACATGATTGATGTTGTTGCTATGTCACAGAAGTTTGATGTAGCAGACCTCTAGCAAGATGACTGAAGTAGAATACCTGTACCAGAGAGAGAATGTGAGAGATTGATTGCAAATTGGTTGGATGCTAGAATTGGTTGATCATTTGAATGAAGAGGTTTGCTGATTGATACGAAGGAAGGTCCGATAACCGATCGAGAAATAGATTGGCAACCGAATGGATAACGGATAATGGATAACGGTTCCTACATTCAGGTCGAGAATGCAGTGTTAAAGATAACCGACGTCAACAGGACTGCCGACGTCAGCCAATAAGTAACTGACATCAGTGATGTTGGCCGGGTTATGACCGTCGTTGGCAGATGTAGAATGGGGACAAAGGCTAACTTTAGCTCTCTGCTCATTTTTACATGCTGCCAGGGTCAAGGCTTGTGGAAAAATAGTCGACAAGGGTTAAATAGGTGTGGAAAACTAAAATGGGGGTTAAGGGGAGGATGACAAGGGTTAGACACAATTACGGTGTCTACATTTGCCCCTTTTTGTCTTGTTAGTTATTCTGGATGAACTGCAAGATGAAAATAGGAGTTGGTTGCCCCAAGTGTGGGATAAGGTCGATTTTGTCTTGTTGGTTGTTCGAATGAACTGCAAGACAAAAACAAGAGGGTTGGGTGCCCCGATTATGGATGAGGTATTCCCCATCAAAGCAGGAGTCGAGAGAAGGGAACCTGGAAGCGAGTGCTGATTTGACAAAGATTGGGTGAAAAAGGGGTGAAGATAGAGTGAGAATGCTGAAAAATTCATGATTGCACGTACACCACTTCATGAGGATGGTCAGGTCAAATTGTCACAGGTCGAGGGTTGAGGAGTGTTAAAATTGAAATAACTGGGCCCCAATATTTAGTCATCTACTGATTATGTTATTCAATCTAAGTTGAAGCTCCAATGGTCATCGTGTTCCAGGTATCCCAAGCTCAGGAAGTGCTCCCAAAAACACAAAAATGTCACAAGTAGTGGAGATCAACCGGCTTGCGATCCTATACTTGTGAAGGTCAAAAGTGTGCACACAATTTTGCTAACCAATCATGAGGTATCATACATGCAAAAACAACCAAGGCAAAATCACTTTGGAAGTAGTCACAGTTAGAGGAGATGGTCATGATCTCCAAGGTCTGGTGGTCGATGGATGGAGGCAAAAGTGATCTCAAGTGTGCCCCAGGGGGCCAAAATTACTTGTACTAGAGGGCTGACTGATTGAGGGCATGAAAAATGGTCAAGTTAAGGAAAGAAGATTTGTCCATCAGAGAGATGAACAAATGAAGCTGGTTGAGCTAACCCCAAAAGATATTGTATCATCTGAGTGCTGCCTACATAGCCCTTGTGTGAAGGGCCTCAGACTAATGTAGTTCGAAACTAGGACTCTGAGTGGTAGACAGGTGGTGAAAGTGGTCGATAGACTGGTCTTGGTCAAGCTCGAAATGATGAGGAGAAAAAATATGTTACAGCCTTTACCAAATGGTGTATTCTATAACATTGGTGATGTGGTCTTTCATCCCTAGCAATTTTCCATAGTCATGATGGACGTATGCTAAAAATGAATTGAGGTCTATTTATGCTTCAGCAAGTATTGGTTTATGCTTAACATAAATTGCGTCTGGTCGATAGTTTCCATGTGTATTGGTGTCTATAGAAACTAGTGTGAATAGGTTATGATGATGTGATAGGTCTAAAAATGTTGGGTTGGCTTAGTTGGGTTTGACAAGTGATGAAGTTGAATGTGACCAAAGTGTAGAAAAAGTGAAAGGCATATTGCATGACGTCGTTGACCATATGTTGTGTTAGAGTGGTAATCGAATCACTTTGACATTAAAGTGAGCTCGAAGTCCCTTGAGCTAGTGATAGGAGGAGGATAGGGTAACCCATTTTAGAGCAGAGATAACTTTTCCCCTTTTATAGGAGACCCTGAGACAACTACAAGCCAAGTCCATGATTTTTTTGATTTTTTTTTTTTTTTTGGTGTAGACTAATCAATGCGGGAAGTCTACATAGAGATGTCATTTTCTTGGTGGTCATTTGCAAAGCTGATCAATGCGGGAAGCTTCTAAGAAAGATTGATGTTGGTAGTAAGAGTTAATCATAGCCATCCTTCGAGGGAGTGGTCTATATTTTGCTTGATATATAAGGGCTTTGAATAGCTGTCCTTCGAGGGAGCAGTCTATTAGCTACAGTAATGATAGTACAAATGTCCTTCGAGGGAGCAGTCTGCCTTTTGATGCGATTTGGTGACCTTGGATATTTTTGACATCTTGATTTGTTTTGACAAAAATGTGAGTCATGGACCAGACTATAGAAGGTCAAGGGTTCCCTTTTATTAGGACAAAGCATCCATACTGTATAAAAGGGGTATATAGGATTTGTTAAGGGGAGTAGGGTTGAAAGGAATGAGGACTAAGAGGATAGGGATTGCTCAAGGGACAAGATCAAGATAAATGTCAAGTGGATGAGTACTCGACTAACAATAGAATGGTCGCAGATGCAATGCATTAAGAGGCTCAAATTCTGGTCGTCCATCGAGAAAAGACAAACGATACGTCCCTGATCCATACTTGTGCATGATAATGAAAGGTCCGAGCCAATTAGGGGCAAACTTGCCTCGTTTGCTTTGCTCCATATTGGTCACGTGCTGATTCTCTTTGAGGACGAGGTCTCTGATATTAAAATCTCATTCTCACAGATTTTTGTCATAGGCTCGCTTGATGCGATGTTGATAGACATGGAGATGGTTGAGGGCAGCAAGATGGCGCTCGTCAAGTAACTCAAGTTGAGCTAAGTGATCTTGATGAAAGTCATCATTAGAAAGAATGTCATGCAGAGAGATGTGGAGAGACAGGATCTGAACTTCAAGAGGTAGGACAACCTCTGTTCCATACACGAGAGATAAAGGGGTAGCACCCGTGGAGGTTCGAATGCTAGTGTGGTAGGCCCACAAAGCGAAGGGAATGTGAATATGCCAATCCCTTCCAGTGTCACTAACCACCTTCATGAGAATTTTAGTGAAGATTTTGTTGGAAGCCTCAGCCTGCCCATTTGCTTGTGGGTAGTAAGGCAAAGAGAAACTGAGCTTGATGCCAAATGAGTCGCAGAGTTTTTGGACAGTCTTATTTTTGAAGGACTTGCCATTGTCGGTGATGATTTTATGAGGGACATCGAAGCGGCAGATGATGTGGCTGTTGATGAAGTCGACAATCTTGTTGGCTTTTATGGAGATGAGAGGAATGGCTTCCACCCACTTGGTGAAATACTCGGTGGCAGTGATGATGGATTGATGACAAAGAGACAAATGAGGGTTAATCTCATCGATGAGATCTATGCCCCACTGAGAAAAAGGCTAGAAATCCTGAGCAACTTATAAGGTGTGACTAGGAAGATGAAGCAAGTTAGATGCTGCTGACACTTGATGCAATGCCTAACATAGTCGCTACAGTCTTGATGAAGGGTGGGCCAATAATAGCCCAAACGAAGGATGCGCTTGGCAACTGAATTCCCACTGAAATGTCTGCCACAAATCCCGTTGTGGACTTGCTTAATGGCTTGAGATGCTTTAGTGGAGGTGAGACAAAGAAGAAGGAGGCCGTCGAAGCCTCGCTTATAGAGAAGACCCCCTAGCATGGTATAGCGAGTGGTACACTTGATAAAAGCTTGCTATGCATTGTTAGAGAGGTTGGGAGGAATGATAGAAAAATATAAGTAGTCCACAAGTTACTTATACCAAACATCTCATGGGCTAGAGTCTATAGTGTTGACATGATTAATGTTAGGAGAGATATAGGAAGGCAATGTCACATGATGCATCGTGACAAAAAGTCTGGATGCAGATGAGGAAGATGGGATATGTGAAGTGAGAGAAGCCATGGTGTTAGCAAACTTATTCGTGGATCGAGGAATAGTCTGCAAGAGGTAATGGTCGAAAGATGCAAGGAGAATGTTAGCATGGTTTTTGTACCTTTGCAAAATTTCATTTTTACAGAGGTATGAACCGTTGACCTGATTGACGACAAGCTGCGAGTTGCCGAAGATGTTGATGGACTTGATGCTGAGAGAGAGGGCGGTCTGAAGTCCCAAAATTAAGGCCTCGTATTCAGCCATATTATTGGTATAATTAAAGTCGAGCTTGAAAGACAAAGGCATGGGCTCACCATCGAGTGGGATGAGAATGACTCCCGCACCCCCACCAAGTTGACATTTGGAGCCATCGAATAACATGGTCATTTGGTAGACAGTGTCATCGGTGGAAAGTGTAGCGATAGACTCGTCAGGAAACTCACACTACGAAGGTTGATTTTTGGGAAGAGGGGCATCCACCAGTTGATCAGCGATGGTTTGTCCCTTGATAGATTTTTGCTGGATGAATTTGAGGTTGAACTTAGCAAGCAGCATGAGCCATCGAGCCATATGTTGATGTTGATATGGCTTGGAGTGCATAAACTTAAGAGGATCGGTGTGAGTGATGACAAAGGTTTTGTGGTTAAGAAGATAGTGGCAGAGCTTGGTAGTGGCAAAGACTAACGCCAAACAGAGTTTCTCAGTATGAGTATACCAAGTTTCATAGTCGACCAATGTTCAGCTGATATAGTAGACCGCTTGCTCACGGTGATGCTCGTCTCGATGTGTGATCATGGCACCTAATGAATGGTTGGTGATAGAGATATAAAGGTAGAAGGGTTGATCGTCTTTAGGTGGAATGAGGACTGGTGGAGAGACCAAATAGCGTTTAAAGGCTTCAAAAGCCTCTTGACAGTCCTTATCCCATGTAAAAGAGACGTCCTTCTTAAGAAGATGATGAAAAGGTTGGCAGCGGTTAGAAAGCTACGAGATGAAATGGCAAATGGACTGGAGCTTCCCTTGTAGACTGCGAAGCTGCTTGAGATTGGTCAGGGGCAGCATCTCAAGGATAGCGCAGATCTTGGTGGGATCTATCTCGATGCCATGGAAAGAAACGATAAATCTGAGAAGCTTGCCAGAGAGGACCCCAAAGACACATTTCTTGGGGTTAAGGTGGACATTGTATTGAAGAAGGTGAGAGAAGATGATTTTGAGAATGGTCAAATGGTCACAGTGAAACTTGGACTTGTCGAGAAGGTCGTCCACATAGTCCTCCATGATTTTATGGAGGAGATCATGGAAAATGTAGGTCATGACATGCTGATATGTGGTGCCTGCGTTCTTCAAGCCAAAAGGCATGACTCGATAGCAAAAAGTCCCCCATGGGGTAATGAAAGTGGTCTTGTGATGATCTTCTAGAGCAATCAGGATTTGATTGTATCCTAAAAACCCATCCATGAGAGATAGCATCTCATGGCCGGCCGTGAGATCAACAAGCTAGTCAATGTTAGGAAGAGGAAAGTTGTCTTTGGGATAGGCTAGGTTAAGGTCACGATATTTTATACAGATTTGGATCCCCCCAGTCACCTTGGTGACTGGGACGATGTTAGAGACCCACTGCAGATAATCGATGGGCTGGATGAAGGAGATAGAAAGGAGGTGTTGAAGCTCCTCTTTGATAAGGAGGGAAACACGAGGATGCATCTTTCGAAGCTTTTGCCTAATAGGCTTAGCCTCTGGTTTGGCGACAATGTTATGGGTAGTGATGGTAGGGTCGATGCCAGGCATGTCATAGTAGGTCCAGGCAAAGGCCTTGCTATGGTCTGAGAAGAACTGGGTATAGTCAAGCTACTCTTGAGCATCTAAAGATTGTTCAATCTTTAAGACATGAGGAACATCAGAAGAAGGGAGGTTGATGTCAATGGTTGATTCATTTAACATAACCTGGGTCTCAGAAGGGAGAGAGCGCTGGATGAAAGAGTCATTGGCACCCATGTAGGAAAGAATGGCGTCATCGTCAATGCAGTAGATAGTGTGAATGGTTGCCAACTCATCTTCTACCATGCTGGTAAAAATGAGAGGGAGAGACCTGGACACCCCATTGAGCTGATAAGTCAAGGGTTCCAGGCGGATGGTGTTTATGGAAAAAAAAACTAGGAGGGATCGAAACCACCGACTCCGTAGGTGAAGGAGGAGGAATGGTTGAGCCTGGAGGAGATTGGTCAATGGTTGGTTTGGGACAAAGGTCTGTAGGGGTCTGAGTGGGGTTGTGATATCCCAGGCCATACCATTTCTTGGCATCGTCATTTTTGAGCGGTTTGATGGGCTGATGGGAACCTTGCTCATAGTGTCCGAAGCCAAAACCCTTCCATGCACACCTATAAAGGTAAATGTGTGCAAAGGCGGGGTTGCCAAGAAATGAGAAGTCTGATGTGAAAGGTTGAGGTGAAGAAAGAGGATTACAATTAGTAGGAGCTTGATCAAGCCCCTCATAGACAAGGTTGGTTCGGAGGTGAGGAGGACCATAAGGCACGATCATCCCAATCTGATGGTCGTAACTAGGGCTGTAATGAAGGCGTCCATACTCTTGTAGAGTTTGAAACATGTCTAAGGATAGCAAGCGATATCCCCCCAATGAAAGTCTTTGGAATATGTCTTCCATGGGATTTGTGGTCATCGCTTGAAGGGGAGGTGTGAAGGTGACCGCCGGTTGCGAACTGGTTGAAGCTTCTGCGGATGGAGGTGGTGCCAGGGTTGATGGCTTGATAGGAATGAGAACGTCATTTGGACGGTAGGTGGTGTTACAAGTTTTGAAGGGTGAAGGGTCAGTGGGAATGGTATGGACTTGCCCATCGTGCTCAAATTTCACACAATGGTGCAGGGTGGAGGGGACATAGGCCATGGTGCCGATCCAGGGTCGGCCTAGCAAGATGTTGTATTGAAACTCTCCTTCGATGATATAGAAGAGCTTCAGGACTGTGTGGGGACCAATGTGAATGTGAAGGATGACTGTGCCAATGGTCGTGGCAGTGGTGTCATTAAAGGAATGCAAGATTGCGTCAGTTTTGGAGACATAATTCTTGGGAAGAGCCAACTATTCAAAGGCATGGGTGGAGATAATATTGATGTTGGCACCTCTATCGATCATAACATGTTTAATGTGCGTCTGATCAACATAGGTAGTGATGAAGAGGGTGGCATCCTAATCTTCTGTGTTAGATGTGGGAATCTCAAAATTGCTGAATGTGATAGAGGCAACAGGGGCTAAAGAGTGGACAAGGGCAGCAAGTGGCTAGGGGTCCTCAGGTTGAACCTCCACTGCTTGCAGGGCTCTGATGAGGGCTTGACGATGCTGGGGCGAGGTTTGGATGAGGTCATAAAGGGACATCTTCACAGGCATCTAGTGAAGCTGTTTCAACATAGAGTCATGAATTGCCCCTGAAGAGGAAGAAGAAGAGGGTTAAGGCACGCCAAGGAGAGAAATCTTAGGCTTGGGCAGTTGAGGTGGCTGGATGAAAGGGTAGGTCCAAGGAATGGTGGCTTTTTCCTTTGCTTTGTCCTTTTGTGACCTGGTGGTTATGTGAATGGCATTGATTTCAAAGATAGGGGGTGAAGGAGATGAAGGGGTCATGGTCTGCTGATGAGATGTTGATGGGTCTGAAGAGGTCGAAGGGTTATGAGAAGGAGTCAGGGGTCAATCGAGAGTGTCCTCAAATAGAAGAGTGTCTTTCTCCAGATAGCAGCGAATGATGGTCTTGAGGGCACAGCAAGTCTCGGTATCGTGTCCTGGCGTATGATGATATAAGCAAATCTTTGTGTCGTCAAACCAGGAGGGCTTAGACCTGAGAGGTTGGAAAGGCCTGATGGGTGGAAGGGTTATGTTGGAAGTCTACAAAATTCGATGCAAGATCAAAGAGTATGAGCCCACTAAAGGGTCCATGCTCGTCGATGTGTGCGATACTGGTGACTTTTGCTTGGGCGAAGTCGGAGGAGGCTTCTGTACCACCTTTTGGATTGACGGTGCAGCGATAGGTGGAGATGGTACTTTCTTTGTGAGAGGTACCACCCTTTTGGGAGAGGGTAGGCTATCAGTAGGCAAAGGAAGCAAAGGAGGCAACTAGTTTTGATTAAAAGTCAGAGTGGGAAGGACTCTAGTCAGGGTCAAAGGATGGGGGCCCAAAATGGAGGGCAATGATGACGGAGGAGGCATTCACCTCTGTGGTTTAGCAGTCTTCTGTGACTTGGGTTGAAGACTACTATTGGTCAAGGTTTGGTCTAGGTCCACCTTCACTTGCGGATGAGTGAGGTTGGAGATAGGGTGAACGCCAAGTGACTTGATAGGTTTAGATGGGGTAGATGCAGGTTTTGGTTTTGATGGGGTTAGTTGAGGCTTAGAAACAGGAGTCTAGTTTTTGTTAAAGGTCTTGGGAGATTTTTCCATGGGAGGATTAGCTGCATGAGACGAGAGGGCACGGGCATGTTGAAGAGCTGTGAGATGCTCCCACAATCCCTGATGCTCCACTTTCCTAGAAGGGAGAAGCTTGAGTTTCTCCACTAGTCGGGAAAATGGCTGAGAAGATGTGGGATGAGGTTTGGGTTCTTGAGAAGATGTGGACGGTTGTGGGGTTGAAGATGAGACTGGTGTAGCGGTCTCAGACCCAAGGCATGATGGATTCATGACAGGTTCTTCTATGGTTGGAGACGAAGGAGAGGTAGGTTCTTCCCTGGGTGGAGAAGAAACCAGAGAATGAGGCTCCTCAAGTGGGTAAAGAGCAAGGATGATTGTGCCCTTCACTTGCGGTCAAGGAGTAGGAAGGGTTAGGTCCTCCATGGGCAGTAGGAAGGAGGATGGTGAAACTAGAAGTGTTGGTAAGGTCGAGGCATCCTCCAATATGAGAGAGGTTGATGGAGAACTAATCAGAGAAAGAGGTTCATCCACATGTGATGGACTGATGGATGGACTCACCTCTTGAGGTTGGTTGGAAATGAAGGGTGAGACCGTATTGACAGTTTGTATATTGTGTTCGTGAATGTTGTCAGTCAAGGTGTGAATATTGTTCTGAGTTGGTGGATGATTGGGGAATGGTTGCTTGAAGATGTAGATGCCCTGATTAGGTGGCACATTGGGATTGTTGAGGATGAGGTCACCCTTTTCTAGCATGTCGTGGATGATGTTTTTAAGGGTTTTACAGTTGCCTGTGTCATGTCCTTTAACATGGTGGTAGTTACAGAAGTCATTTTCCCTATACCACGCAGGGATGGCATGTGAGGGATCAAATTGTGGAGGTGGTTGGATCTGGGGGAGATTGAGGACCCCTTATTTCATGAGTTTTTCTAGCATAGACGTGTATGATTCTCTGAGTGGAGTATACTATCGTTGTATGTATCTCTACTGAAATTAGTGGGTGGCACTCTGAAATGTGGATGGCTCAGGATGATTAGTTGAAGGCGAAGAGGAGGAAGATCTAACGACCATAGCATTTGCTGAAGCTTTAAATTTAGGATTAGATGAGGAAGGCTTAGAAGAGGGGTCATTGGTCTTGGAGTTGGGATTCTTGCTCCACAACTTGACTTTATTCTCCTTGACGGCACGTAACTCAAGTTTATGGGCCATCGTGAAGGCTTTGTCAAAAGTGCAGAAGGTTTGAACCCTCAAGGTGGAAGAAATATGTCTGGCGTAGGCTTGGGAGAAAATTTCAATAAGCTCAGGTTGGGGTAAAGAAAAGGAGAGTTGATTGATGAGGCCTCTCTAGTGAGCAACGAAATCAGCAATAGATTCGTCTTCGAATTGGCAGATAGAATAGAGGTCTATGATTGAGACCTTCTTGGTGATGTTGATAGAGAAATGATCGAGGAAGAGCTGGGCCAGCTGAGTGAATGTGAAGAGGGAAGGGTTGGTAAGGGAGCCGTACCAGTCAAGTGCAGCACCTGAGAGAGACATAGGAAACGTGCATAAAAGCAACGCATTGTCATGGGCGATAAGGTAATAGGCATGTCTGAATGCCCGTAAGTGCTGTTGTGGGTCTTCCTTGCTTTGAAAATGAGAAAACTTAGGAAGTTCCCACTGGCTAGGATATGGTCAAATCAGGACAGAAGGATGGATGGGCTCATTGCAAATTTATTCGTATGAGATAGTATTGCGTGATCCAGAAACTAATTGGTGGGTGGAGCGCCCCCTAGATTGTAAGGTGCTTGAAAGAGGCTAGAAGAGGCATATGACATAGTCGGTTGTACCAGTAAGGGCGCAACGTATGGATGACTAGTCGTAGGGATAGAAGAGAAGACTAAGGATGGTTGGGTAGAAGGCACGGCTAGGCTCGATGTTGCCACGGGGGGTTGGTTAGTGGTAACATGGGCCAATGGATAGGTAGCCACCCTGGTGTTGATAGGGGCCAGGGTAGGTGGAATAGAGATGACCAGATTTTGAAAGGGGGTAGAAAGTGGTTGAGTGGGCTGAGGTTGATAGGGGGCCGTAACCCCGATGGAAGTGGGCCCAAAGATGGAGGGAGAGGCCACACTTGGATGGTTGGTCAAAGGCTGGTCATTGGTCGAGGCAATAGCCTGGGTGTCAAAAGGTTGAACTACGGATGCTATTGATACAGCCATAGTTTTGAGAAGAGAGGTCAGCATTCCATAGATTAGATTGCCCAAGGAGTCTCACATTCAGCTATTCACGAGATAGTGCTGTAAGGCTTTGACATTGAGGTCTAAGAATCATGCAAAATCTTGGTCCCCTTTTGGGACAATAGGCATCTGGGTTGGGGATGGTCTAGTAGGAGTTCTTTCAGTCTCTGATTGGAACTCCATTATAGGACTGGTTATGGATGGGGTAGATGGAAGTGGGTGATGCCTCGCATGATCGATTAGAGCCTTGGCTTGACTACGAGTCAGAACCATTCAAGGCAAGAAAGAATGTCCTCACAAGCTCAAACAAGCAAATAAGAACAGAAAAGATGAAGAACACAAGCAGATCCTAAAACCCTAGGAGTAAATTATTAGGATTATAGTGGCTTATGCCTTAGAATATGTGTAGAAGAAGATTGGCTTTTGAGTCGGGTCCTAGAATAAGAAGTCTATGGATGGTTTCAGGTTAGTTATGGTGCTCAAGAAGTCTATGTTAGGTTTCGTACAAGGCCTGGTGCTAAGGAGCAAGCTCCCCTCACTTCACAAGTCTAGTGATAAGCTGGGCCCGCTTAGCCAAAATATACTTCCCCTAGAGATTAGACTCTGCCAGAGAAGAGAGTGGGCTTTCCCCTTGGTGATGAAGTCCAAGTAAGATTGCCAAGATAGGTAAGGTATCCGCTGGTGGATGAAATCCTAGTCGGGCTTTGTCTTAGGTAAGTTAAGATGTTTGTTTTGTGTAAGTGGTTTGGTCGTGTAACATCAAGTGGACTAGATTAATTCAATATGCATTTATTAATTACTAAGTGTGCTCTAAGAAATGCAAGAAAACATAAATGAAAGTGCAACGTGTTTTAAGCCCAAGTCAAAATGTTTGTTCGTATGAAGACGAATGGAGAAAGAGTCAAAGAATATGAGTTTTGACTAGTCTAGAAGTGCAAGAAAGAAAAGAAAAGTTCTTTTTATTCCTGCTTATGATGTCATTTAGAAGAGATGAAAGAGGCGACAAGGAAGGAACCTAATGCACCTATATGAATGAAAGAAAGAAAGAACCCAAGGAAGGCCCTAGGGTCCCACTGGGCGTGCCAGAATGTTTCTACGCTAATTTTGCTTTCACATTCAAAAGATAGAAATGAGAAACTAAGAGATGGTCTAGGGTTAGAAGATACCTAGATATAATCGTGCGCACCGAAATCAGATGTTGGAAAGTACTCCTCTTTGCCTGTGGAGGAATGACACCTGCGAAGAAAAAGAGACTAAACATGAAAAAATGTTAGACGAAGAGATGGTGGGCTGTCAAGCAAATGCTTGATCCCTGAAGTACAAAGACTTCCTTAAGGGATATCAACCCACTAATAAAAAGAAGAATATTTGACTGAAGTAGAAATAATGAAAGATAGAATGAAAGCAAATAAAAGACAAAAAGCAGAATGCATACCTGATATGTAGCAAACTACTCTGCACAGTCACCGGTGTCGGTCTCTGTGCCGACGTCATTCAGGGAAGGGAGCTGACGTCGGTTAAAGTGCCGATGTCGGTAGGGGTAATGACCGGCATCAGTCGGGGCAACAGTTTTGGACAGGGTCTGGTCGGGTCTGGACAGGGTCTTAGGATTTGCAAAAAGGTCAGATGTTTTTGTCTGAGGGTTCGGGAAGCCAGTTTAAGAGTCAGAGGGATTGTTTGGGGGTTTATGTGCAAGGGGTATGGGTAGAGTTATAGACTGTATATTCTGCAGAGGGTGGATAGAGGTGATACGAGTGGAAGTAAGGTTGGGGCTATATTCTGAATCTAAATCTGGGTAATGATAGCAATTAAAAACAATAACTAGAGATCAGAATAAAAACATAAAACAAATGCTTACCTATTACACGCTGAAGATAAAAGTCAGAGACATGATTGATGTTGTCGTTATGTCGCAGAAGTTTGATGTAGCATACCTCTAGCAAGATGACTGAAGTAGAATACCTGTACCAGAGAGAGAATGTGAGAGATTGATTACAGATTGGTTGGATGCCAGAATTGGTTGATCATTCAAATGAAGAGGTTTGCTGATTGATACGAAGGAAGGTCTGATAACCGATCGAGAAATAGATTGACAATCGAATGGATAATGGATAACGGATAATGGTTCCTGCATTCAGGTTGAGACGTAGTGTTAAAGATAACTGACGTCAGCAAGACTACCGACGTCGGCTGATAAGTGACCGACGTCGGTGATGTTGGCCAGGTTATGACCATCATCGGTAGATGTAGAATGGGGAAAAAGGCTAACTTTAGCTCTCTGCTCATTTTTACATGTTGCCAGGGTCAAGGCTTGTGGGAAAATGGTCGACAGGGGTTAAATAGGCGTGGAAAACTAAAATGGGGGTTAAGGGGAGGACGACAAGGGTTAGACACAATTACGGTGTCTACAGTGACAAATGATTCCCAAAATTTGTATGGGTCACTAGTCTTTGACAAAATGTGTGTCCATGTAAACACATGAATGGTTTTTTGGAGATCAAAATTTGGGTCATACATATTAAGATACATATGTTGGGCAAAGAGTTCAAAGTTCCAAAAAAGCATGAGGTGGAACAAATAGGAAGAATAGGTGAACACTCCTTTTGATCTGAAATGGACCAGTTGTTCTACCATTGAGAAAGTAATTTGTTCAAAAAATTTGAGCTAATATTCTTGGGGTTTTATCAATGGTCTTCAGTCTGAAAAGGATAGCCATTTGTTCTACATACACTACCATATCATCTTTCATGCCAAAGATGAAAGCCATCATTGACAATGCATCTTGGCTAGCCTGGGCAAAATTGAGCTCTTGGTGCAGGGAGTGTGGGTACCATAGTGTCATCATCACCCATTTGTAATTTGAATCTTAGGAACCTTGATTGAGTGTTGATGTTTGCCCACGTTCTTTGCATTTTTGAAATAGTGGGAAACATAGCTGTGGCATCATGATATAGGGGCTAACATATCCTTGATAGCTTGTGGTGTGATTTGCACTGTAAATGGGCCTCGTTGAATCATGCATGAAAGTGCATGGAACAAGTCTACACATAATTCGACCAGGTCAGGGTATGAATGCATAGCTGGAACAATGAATTGAGCCAGCTGTGAGGTCCATATCCTCAT
Organism: Torreya grandis; assembly: GCA_037957365.1. Taxonomy (NCBI): domain Eukaryota; kingdom Viridiplantae; phylum Streptophyta; class Pinopsida; order Cupressales; family Taxaceae; genus Torreya; species Torreya grandis. The sequence continues at coordinate 1 of JARHVA010007759.1, read as the reverse complement.
G
>JARHVA010007758.1:562500-612705 GCA_037957365.1 Torreya grandis | reverse complement strand
AACCATAAGAGGTTCACGTGGAAGTGCATGACTAATTTTTTCATTTGGAGAATGAGGTGAGAAGTATTTTTCTCATTTATCAAAAGTATTTTATTTAGAAGAAGGGATGAAAGAGATAGGTTTGAGAGGAGAAGATGAATGTAATTTTTGTTCACTATCACTTTCATAGGCATGATAATATTCATCATTACAACAATATTAATTATCTTCATTATAAATAAAATCATTTTCCACATTTTTAGCTAGTGTCCAATTTTGCAAATTTGTCCACCCATTATCATAATTATGTAAAAAATTAAGAAATTTGTCTATGGGATGAGAGGGAATAAGTGCCTTAGTGGCCATTTTATTTATTTCACCACAAATAATATGAAAAAATATTATTAAGAAAATAAATGCAATAATAACTACTAACATGGAAATTTTGAAAATACTTGTGACTATCTAAATAATTTACAAAAATTTTGAAATTAATTTCTAACAATTGCAAAGATAAATGGTTTGAAGGTGGAGGACCTAATTTAGGAATCTAGGGTTTTGAGTTAAGATTTTAGAATTTTTTAAATTAAGGCTATAATTTAAATTCTAAAATTAATTTGAACAAGATAATTTGCAAAAAAATTGATACAAAATCAGAAATTTGAAATTGAATTTTTACAAAAAAACTACTAATTTAAAAATTTTAAAAATATTTTTGGCACACTAAACAGTTTTCAAAAATTTCAAAATTAAATTCTAAAATTTGTATGGGAGGGAAACTTAGGGTTTGAGGACCTAGTTTGGAAATCTAGGGTTTTGAGCTAAGATTTTATAATTTTTTGAAAATTATGTAATAATTTTAAATTCTAAAAATTATTTAAAATTTGATAAATGCACAATTTTTTTTACAAAAATAAAATTTTAAAATTGATTTTTTACATAAAATAACTATGAATTTATAAAATTTAAATTTAATTTTGACAAGGTAATCAATTTGCAAAAATTTCAAATAGTTTTTTAAAATTTACAAGGAAAGGTTTAATGTGTGATGACCTAGTTTTGAAATCTAGGGTTTTGAGCTAGAGTTTTAGAATTTTTTAAAATTATGCAATAGCTTTAAATTCTAAAAATTATTTTGAATAGGAAAAAGTGCACAAAAATTAATACAAAAATTAAAATTTTGGAAATTTAAATCTTTGCACAAAATAATGAAGGAAGAACCCTAAGTGTAGCTAGGGTTTTAGGTTTGTTCAAAGTAAGTCAGGTTCACAAAAATGTTTTATTATTTTTGGGAATATAGTGTTTATATCCTAAATAATAAGGGTCTAGAATGATAGGAAAAATCCAATTTGATAGGAAAAAATATAGATTTTAACTAATAATTATATAAGAGAAGTATAAATTAACTTATTTAGATTCATATTAAAATAAAAGATTCTAAGGCTAGAAATTGAAGAGCAGGACTAAGACACTGTCAAGAATTTGAATCTATCTTATATTTTCTAATTGGACAAGAGCACTAAAAATAGGACACCCTAGTGTTTGACGCTATAGTCCTTCCCAGTGTTGTTATCCTAAGGATCTAAGCTTTTTGGGTTTTGTTTTCCTAGTCAATATGAGCTTACGTACCAAATTTTAAGGTCTAAAAGTCACTATAGCTCATTGTAGGTATATTTTAATCTTTGATACCTATATCCATCTACACACATGCAAATAATGAATACCTCAAAAGCAAAAGGGGGGCAAAACTGGGTTAGGGGAAGAATGATCACATAATCAAGGAACCCTACTATTCTAATTGATGCATTAATCCTCAAGCTAGGGTCTCAAATCAGATGTAGTTATCCCTTAGGGAACATGCATAATCAATGCACATGATAGATGAAAGAATGAATTTTTCCTAAGCCCCTCCTTGATCAAGCATGCAAGTCTATGTGTGATGTAGAATGCTAAGCTATACTATTGACTAATTTTTATTATGTTTAATGTGCCAAAATAGTAAGTGATAGATATAAAATTCCCTATGTAGTCTTGGTAAGAGTCATCTTATAGGAGACACTGACCGTTGAAATCAAATTTGCACTTGGACAATAATGCTAAAAATTAGACACTCTGGGTTTTAGCATTGTATTCCTATTTGGGTGCTATTATTTGGAGGGTCCAAGACTTAAGGGGATGGAATAAGCATGGAAAGAGTAACTTGGGTCAGTAAGGGTTAAGTCTAAAAGGTTACAAATGATTGGGAATAGTCAAAGAGGTGTTTAGGATATGAAACAAGACCAACGCAAATTAGATAAAAAGACATGGATAGATGTGAATAAGACTCATATTCTCCAGTCAGAGTCTATTGTGAAAGGACTATGAAAAGACATGATATGTGTGGTTACTTGACCAATTTAGAGTGTATACACTATTCTACCTAATCCTACCACAAAGCTTATGCTAATCCAGAATGAGTTTAGATAACATAGAGGTAAATGGATGTCACTTTTACAAGAGTATGACATAAAAATGAAAATGACAAAACTGGTAAGGTGCCAAGGTTTGATCTAAATGATTGCTAATACCAACCCTAGGTTAAGTATTATGTAAGTTGATCAACAAAACTTTCAAGCTAGTGAGTGGTATGATTTTATCATTCATTTATCAATCAATGGTACCTATCTCACAATACTTATAAGGGAGCAAAAAAGGGCTCTAAGGCTAAAAGTATCTCATTATCTAATCAAGAATGGAATCTTATATAAGAAAAACTTTGAAGGAGTTTACCTAAGGTGTGTCTCAAGAGAGGAAGCTGCTCAAATCATGGGTACCTTTCATGAGAATTTTGGAAATAGACACCCATCAGGGAAGACTACTGTACACAAGATTCTCAAAGCTAGCTACTATTGTTTAATTACTTTAAGGATGCTCACAAGCATGTGATGGAATGCCACTCTTGCTATATTTTTATCACCAATGAGACTAAGTAAATAATTCCTTTATAACCAGTCATGGTTGACAAAATATTTTCACAATGGGGGTTGAAATTTATAGGAGTGATCAACCCCAATTCATCTAAAGGTCACAAATTCATCCTAACTACCATAGATTATTACACAAGGTGGGATAAATATATAGCCACCAAATAATGTAAGATGGAGGAAGTGATCAATTTCTCAGAAGAGAACATTTATACTAGATTTGGAACCCCAGTCTCTTTAGTGTGTGATAATAGGTCTACATTTACATCCATAGAGATGATTGAATGGGCTTATGATAATGGCATTTGTCTAAAGTTTTCATCTAACCATTATCCCTAAATAAATGGAGTTTTTGAGTCTATCAATAAGAATTTGATGAAAGCAATCAAGAAGTGTACTATAGACAAGCCTAGGAGTTGGCACAAGATGCTCAAGTATGCCTTATGGCAGATAGGATAAAGATTAAACGAGCCTTGAAGGCATCACCTTTTCTATTGGTGTATGGCTAGGAAGTAATCTTTCCTATCAATATTAAATTTCCCACATATAAATTCATGTAGTAATAAATGGAAGAGGGCCAGGAGCTTACACACTCAAGGTTACTAGACATCATTCATATGAAAGATGCAAGGGAGAAATCCTTTGATGATTTTTTTAGGCATCAGACCATAGTGAAAAGATGGTTTGATAAAAGATCAAAGATCAAGGTGTTTAAACAAAGAGATTTAGTTCTCCTTTGGGAAAAAGCATCTGATCCCAAGGGCAAGCATGGAAAATTCACACCTTTGTGGATTAGCCTATATCAAATTCTAGAAATACTAGGGAATAACACCTTCAAGCTCAAAGATCTAAAAGGATCAAAGTTTATATTGCCTACCAATGAGAAATACCTCAATCACTACTTCTCAGTTGATCCTCCTAATGTCTTTATGGAGTAAATTGTAAGATGGTTAGATTTAGTGTAGGTAGGTTAGTCTCTTTCAATTCTTTACTTCTTATCCCTTGTTTATATATAAGCATGTATATATTTATTTTCTTTCCTTTACTTTCTTGCTTTCCTAATTTTTGTTGTGTGTATGCTTTTGTTACCTTATTCCTTGATTCTAATAAGTCCTTTTGGACAACCCTAAGCTCAAAGTTTTAGTTTTCTTAAAACCCCAAGGTTTAAGAATGTGGGTGTGAACCTAATATATGTGCTAACTATGGATCTAAAATATAAGCCCAATGTTGTGATTTAAATAAAATGGTAAAGACTGATGAATGAGTTAACTATTTTATAAGAACTTAGACATTGTCTTGACCTAAACTTGGTTTTAAGAAGATTTACACTTGTAGGATGAAAGCTTAATTTGTTGAAGCATTGTCATGTTTGCACTTAACAAACATCCTTACCTAGGACAATGATTGTAGCCATAGGTGATTCTCTAAAGATCAAACACTTGACCAAATCCTTAAACATGGCTACCCTGGTTTTCAACCTTGCTAAAATCCTAAAAATTCTAAAAATACAAAAAATAAGAATGAAATACAAAATCAAAAAGCTTTCAAGCATAGATGATTATGTTAATCTCCATCGGGACTATGGATTATTGGTTGGTAGTGGAGTAATGCCATGAGTGGAGCTAAAGGTATCTCTTTTAGGGTTATAAACACCTAGTTGGTAGTAGAGCAATGCCCAAGCCTTCTCTAAACTAAAAACATGGTTCTTAATGAATATCTAATCATGCTCTAAGTTAGTGTTAATGATTAAAGATATGAATCCTAGAAGTTATCTCTTAAAGCCCATAGCAAACAATAAGTGGAAACACACACACACATGGCTATGTCTTAATGTTTGATCCTAATTCTACAAGTGCAAGGTTTATTTCAATACATAAATTGATCTAGATAATGGCATGGATCAAATGGAGTGGATGACATAGTCATTTTTCTAAACCAGAGTATCTAGGTTCTAACATATTTCTATATTTCCTCTAGAAGTCACTATTTGTTGAGGTTAACATACCCCCATTTAAAAAAATGGGACCCTTGAGATATTTTGAAGCCTAGCTTTGAAAGCATGGCTAGTTTTGAACATTATTAGAATTTGAAGATCATCCACTTTTGATAACATTAGTCTAATGAGTTATGTTTTGATTTAAGCTTGACTAACATTGTTAATGATTGGTCTTCATGTCTTTAAGTTTCAGGTTTTATTATGTCCTTGCTCATGGATTTGTGTTTTAAAACATTGACACAAACCCTCAGTTCAAATTTGAATTTGGTAATAATTAATTATTGAGATCATTTTACACTTATTTTACACTTGGGCATAAGTTTCATATTTAAATCTTAGTCATGTTTTTTAACATAACTAAAAATTTAGCCTAAAATATGTTTTGTCCCCTTTTTATCTTCCTCGTTAGTTCCTGATTATTTCTAACTGAACCCAATATTTGGTTTTATAAGGTCCTTTTTATTTTCTAACATGGTCCCTTTGTTAGCCTTTTAGCCTAAAATTTTTATCCTAAGGCCCTGACATATTTATTAATATGAATGAAACCTTAGCCTTAACACTTTATAAGTCTTTACTTTACCATGGGTCATAACTTAATGTCCTTGCTTCTTCATAGATATGGCAACCCACACTTCATCATAGGGCATGATCTAATGGAATGAGGAGGGACCTGGGTCTTAGCTTAAAAAACATGCAACTCACAAGATCCAATGATCCACATTTCCTTGTAGATTTTTGATCAGATGATATGAAGAAATCTTAACAAAGTTGAGTAATTAGTTTTCCAACCAATCACATTTAAACTCTTAGATCATGATCAATGGTTCTCACTTCATTATGGATTGAATATTAGATAGAGTGAAGATATCATTAAAAATTTAAAAGACCAAGAGCTCTATGGAGTTACCATGAGGCACTCCCATGTTCAAAGATTAAAAGCAAAGGGGCCCACATGATAAAAAGGACCAATCATGAGTAAGCTCTCAAATCATGATTGGACAACTCTCACTTCATCATGATTCTTGATCCAATAGGGTGAATTGAGTCTGATATCCCAAAAGGCCCATGGGGTGTCAAGTGGCACTCTCATATTAGGACACATGAGTTTGATGAGATTAAATTTGACATTTGTGTGACCATTATTTGATGACCTTAAGGATGTATTGTATTTGACATCTATGTAACTTTCAAATTTAAGCCCATCAAAACTAATAACTTCATAAGCCTAAATTTGATGTTCACATGACCATCATTTGATGCCTGTGAGGACATATTTGATGTCTATAAGACCATCAAATTTAAGATAATGAATTATTTTTCTCAGGACTAAGACTCCAAGATTTTGATAAAAGGCTTATAAATTACTTTATAGATGACTAAAAACCCTCGAAGGATGTTTAAATGATTAAAATCTTTGAATTTCAAACATTAAAATGGTCTCATAGGTCTAAATATATGTAAAACAAACTTAGTCTAATTTTATATCTTAAGTTCCCCATTGTATTTTGTTTTAATGCCATGAACCTTAGGCTAGAGACTTATACTAAGTCATATTTTATAAAAGGATCTTTGTGACATAAAACTTAGCCCAAATGATTTTAACCAAAGGTTTTAATGTGTTTATTAATACAATAAATCCCTATGCCAAATTTCAAAATTTGATCCTTATATCATTTTGACCCCTTTGAGCATGTTATATGAGCTTAACATAAATATTTTAGCCCAAAGTATGCATTATGTTTATTAAACACAGCATAGAATTTAACCTAAAATATTTAGCCATGGTCATATTTGTATAAATCTAGGAGACTTAAGTATAAAAACTTTAGCCTAAAGTTCATTTAATGTTTAATAAACATAAAAAGAACCTTAGCCTAAGGTATTTAAAACCTATGTCCCCACCTAATTCTTTGATTTAAAACTTAGTGTAAAATGCTATTACCTAAGTCTATTTGTGTTTATCAATATGGAATAGACTTAGGAAAAAACATTTTAGCCTAAGTTCTTTTATGCTTATGTGCTAACTTAAGGCTCATGCATGTTTGTATATTTTATGGCTCGCACTTCATCATGAAATAATGATCCAATGGTGCAAAGGTATCAGTGAATTATTAATGGAGCTTCAAGAGCCCATGGGCTCAATGCATGGTGAACACATGTTAAAAGTGAGATTGAGAAAGGTATCAGAGCTTAAAAGTCCCATAGAGGTACTAGATGATGCAACCACAAGGCTCAAGAGCCAAAATAGCCAATAATGAATGAGGTCTTGGATCATAATCGACCGTTTGAGGTCACTTGCAAGATCTTGATGTGATAGTGTGAAGTAAATGGGACATTTTTAAATAATAATGGTTAGTGCTCAAAATGCATTTATGAATAATGCTATGAAAAGTGCCAGATAGATGCCAAATAAACACCACATAAGCACAAAACAATAAAAACTAAGATCTTGTGTACTAAAAAATGTAAAAGTATAAAGGTAGAAATCCAAATCAAATCGAAAGCACATATGAGATAAAGTCTAGATACACCCTCACCATTGAATATTTGAAACCCTAAAACCTACATAAAATAGACACTAAGTGAACTCAATTAATCACAATTTCATTTGAGAAGAACTTAATTGTGATTTAAGAGTAGAAGAGTTAGCATAGAGACCAATTGTAATCCACTAGTGAACAATTTGTAGAAGTAGAAGTCAAGGTAGCTCATAGGTATTAATTGAAAGAGGAAATAAATCTCTATCTATCTATAGAAAATGAAGGAAGAGTCTTCAAGGATACTAAATTAGACATTATAGCCCTAAATAATGGCAACAAAAATTGGTCTAAACTCTTCTAGACCATATAGGATATGCCAACCATTACTTAAGAGGAACAAAGAATTGAAACTATTAGTAGGAGGTAATATGACCTGGTTACTATTCAAATGGATGGCCTTCATCATGCTACTTTCAAACTAGAGGTACTTCACTATATCAATGTGGTTGCTCTAATTTTTATAGATTGTAGGATTAATAATGATTAGATCATTCATGAAGGGAGTTATAGGATATTTGCTTATATTTACCCATTAGCCTTTGAAACATATTTTAAGCTCCCAAAACCCCATGTGAACCTACCCACAATAAAGTAATGGACCAACCATAATGACCTGGATACCATCCTCAGACTATAATTGCTCCTAGTGATCTATGTACTCTTAAGGTAGGATCCCAGTTATCCAATTTAGGGAAGGGATTAGGGTTATCATGACCCTACTAAATAGATCATCAGGAGCCCCCTCAACTACCTATGTTAACAAGAGCTAGGTCTCCTTTGTGTATTTCATGGTAGAGAAAGAGATTATTTCTCTAGTAGGGGATATAATCAGTGTCTTCTTATGGAAATAATTTACTTCAATCAAGAGGAAGACAATCAAGTAATTATTCATGATATCATATCTACTAGATGCCTTGCTTGCTTCCACCAAGATCCCATACATAAAAAAATATTATTCTAAAGGTAGAACCACCATCTCCCACCATTACTCATAGTTGCACATCTTCAAGTACAAGAACCACATGCAATTTATCTATGACTGTGTATACCCTACCCTAGTGGAGGCTATTATAGGGTTTCCCATGCCTAGGGTTCATCCATTGATTAATAAATATGTAGAGTTGATGGGAGATATTTGGTTACACCTAGATTTCAAAGTGATTCAAATTGAAGGAATTTTGACCCAACCATACAAAATACCTATCTACATACCTAGCAGGTTAGTAGAATAGGAAATTACCTCTCAACTCATCAATGGTGTTTATGGAGTTGTTTCATGTCAATTTTCACTTAATTTATAAAGAAAGAGAGAAAAGAAACTCAATATGGGTTGCGATAGGAATACTTATTTGTTTGTGTATGCATTGAATTAGAAGACTATGAATATCTCCTATTTGGCTTAGGAGGATGACCTGTAAATAAGAAATCACTAAACTAAACTTATTTTTTTGATAGATAATTGGGTGGATTGCCTAGCAATAGCTAGATCCTAGAAGTGAGAAATATAGACTAGAAATGATCTAATTCATGACAAACCAATTAATACTAATGCTAATATGTTAAGGTGTGGCTCATAAAATTAGAAAGGGGCCTATGAATAGGTAGGGATATAAAAAAGTGAATTTAGTTGAGTGTAAAGGGTCAAATTAGCTTACTAATTTTTAGTGCCACAGGTGACCATCATCGGTCATGCAATCATCACCAGTCAAGGGTAACCATCACTAGTAAGGTGACCATCGTTGGTTGATGGTTACCATCATCAATTTCTTGTCAGTGAATCTAGAAGTGAAATTAGGGTTTGGGTTTTCTAATTAACAGGATCTAGAAAGTGGATTCTAGGAGATAGCTTAGGCTTGGAATGAAAACCTAGTAAAAGAATACAAAAAAATGAATGCTTGTCTTATCAAAAATTAGTTGGTAAATGGTTGATGCATATTTGCTTATTAGTGGAATTTGGGTTGATTTAGATAGTGTGATGGTACTTGGGAGCTTAGTGGAGGGTTGACAACAAGTAAGCTCCCTATGTGATGGCTGATAGCACTTGATAATGAAAATTGACCTAATTAACCTACAAAAAGAGATTTTGGATAAAAAGAGCTCTTGTTATCAATTGTAGATGGTTTGACCTCCCATGCCTCTCTCTTATAAGCATAAGCAAATGTTGTAAGTGGTTATCCAAATTAGACTTGAAGAAGGCTTCTAATATAAGTCATCCATGTAAAGGGCTCACAACTAGATTTAGACTACCGTATTTAGAAAATCAAGGTGGTAGTTTACATGTAGGTTACATACTAAGTCTAAGTTATCCAACCTAACCATCACTGATTATGATGACCATCATCGGTCACCATAACCATCACTGGTTGCGCACCTAGGAAAGTGATAGGTTAAAATGGGTGAAAAGGTGAGTTAAGCTAGACAAATGACTAACTTGACTCTGGATTAGGTAAATAGGTTAGGCTAGGTAGGTTTATTGAACTTATAGGTGTAGTCAACAAAGGTTCAAGAGAAACCAAAGGTATTATGATGATTAGGACCATGTGTGTGGTTTTATAGTGTCTATATTTTCCCCCTTTTATGCAGCTTACATGAATGAGCAACAAAACAAAAATGAAGACTCTCTCTAGATCTACTTACCTTGAGAGTAGAAGGAGGTGTTTCCCCCTCAAACTGGGAGCTAGTAAGGTGAAACATAGGTGGGTATGGATTTGATAATAGGTAGATGATAGGTCATAAGGTAGGTGACAAAAAGATGGGTTGGGCATGTGAGATGCAAAATTACACACAATATGTGACAAAATGGTATGATAGCCAAGATCATGCAAAAAAATAAAATTGCTAACTTTGGTACAATGTAAGGGTTAGTGCTAAGGAGAAAAAGTGACAAGTGACCCACATGATTACCTAAAGGTGTGGCAGTTGGGAAAACTCATAAATGTAAGTCTCCTAAGTAGGTTATGTGTTCTTAGTGGGTATTCCAAGGTAAGAAGTGCTCCTAGGGAAAACACAAATGGGTTAAGTGTCATAGGTATCTAGGGTAGGAATTAATCCCATTGATACATAAGTAGGTTGGTATGCATGAGGTGGCATAAAATATAAAAGGTCAACTTGGCAATATTGTCAATATAGTCAAGGGACTAGGCAAAAAAGTGTCATAAACTTGCATACGAGATAGGCCAAAATAGACCAATAATGAGGTAAAGAGGCTATTGGGTTGGTGGTCATGATCGAGCTAACTCCATGTGCACAAGACACATGGATTCTATCTACATAGTTACATGGATGTAATACCCAACAAAACTTCAAGCCAAATGTAGTTCTTCCTTTGTGGGAGAGATATGGTTAAGTAATTAGGTTGGTTACTAGTAGGTGCTTAAATAGTAAGGTGGGGACCTTAATCAACAATGTTTAGGGGAATTCCCCAAGGGTCAACCAATGATGATCAGGGTAAAACCCTAAAAGATGCTAGGGTAAAAGTAAAAGGTGAGTGTCATTTTCACTCATGTGGACTTTTGTGATTTTGATCTAGTGAATTATGGTGATTTTTATGTGTGGTGGGCTGAGGGTTATTGAGGTGGAAATGAGAAAGTGGTGTACTTGTTGATCTAGGATCGAGAGGATGGAGGCAAGTTAAGGACATGGTAGAGTGATTAGATGAGGCCTACAACCATGGTAATGATTTTAAAATAAGGTAAGGAATGTGTTTAAATTGTTAGTTAGGGTAGGGTTTAAGATTGTTTAGGGATTGTGTTATTTTAGGCTTGTTATGGAAATTATAGGTGGGGTTCGATTGAGAATAAAATTTGAGAAAATCAGGTTTAGGGAAGCTTTTTGTTTACAAATGGGGTTGGGGGTGGGTTGTGAGAATATATGTTAGTGTGTATTAGGTTTTATAGAATGTTTAGATGCTTGCATTATTGAAAGTAGGAGGTATAGGGTTTGAGTATCCATTGCTAGGGCAGAGATAGTGACCAGTGACATTTCAACTTGACCATCATTTATTGACCCTAAGGGGATAACCATCCCTAGGTGATCGGTGATGGTTAAGGAACCATCGATGGTCAAGGGTATGGGTTTAGGATTTTTAAATGCTAGAATTTGTGAGGTAGTTTTTGTATTGTGTTGCTTAGCTAGAGGTGTAAAAAGGTGTTTTTTTGGGGAATGGGTTGGATTGCTAGTTGAGTGTTATGGATTTAATTATCTAGGGTAGGTAGGTAGTTGGGTTAGGGGGATGGGGTAAGATAAAAATGGGATAGGGTAAGGATAGGTCAAAAGTTAGTAATTAGTGTTAGGTGAAACACTAAAATATAATGTTGTATGCTATGATTGTAGGCTAGAGAGTAAATTAGGCTGAGAGATTGGGTGTCAGTACTCTTTGTTGAGGTCTGAGATGTCATGACTATAGAGGAGTGGTGGCACATGGAGGATGTGGGCTTAGGTGTGATGTAACATTATTAACATCTACCAAAAAACCCTATGATTATTATCATGCTCATTAAGAGATGAAACCCCATGATGAACATGTTTTAGATACTAATTGGAGAGATCACCATCTTATTGGAGGATGTGCATAGGATCAAGCATCTACCAATTCAAGGAGAAGTAGTATATTAGATAGAGGGTGAGGAGGTAGATGACCTGATGAAGATGATCTATGGTGATGATCATACTTAGGCATAATGCCATGTAGCCAGGTTCAACTATGGCCCATTATACCAGATGGTTCCAATAGATAGATGTTTGATCACAATGATGATGATGGTGTTGATGGCCTTTGTGTTGCCTAACTTAGTCTTGGAATAGTTTCTTATGGATTTATTAGGTGTGTTAGTTGAGATGTTAATGGGGAGGACTATATTCAGTTGGGCCCTAATCTTATTAGTAAAGATATACCAAGAGCTTTGGGGTTTCAGACACCATAAGCAGTATGGGATTAGTGTCAGCTTTGTTCTTCACTATTGGGCCTTTGAGCACGTTCAAGTATTGAGACCCCTAGGATTTCTATTAGAGGGTTATCTCCCAATGGATAATATAGTGGGATTATTGCAATGGAGGAAAGGTAGAGCTAAAATAGAGGTAAGAAAAGGAGCTAAAGACATTAAGTGGTTCATAGTGACATTAGATGGCCTATTAGTTGGGGACATGATATGGAGGTCCTAAATCAAGTGGTGATAGTGGGTAGGGCTCAAAGATCACACTTTAGGTCTATAGAGCCAATAGTGAATATATGGCCATGGGAGGGTGAGGATGAGATTCTTCCATTTGATCATGTGTGAAGATAGTTTAGGTTTGTTTAGGGGATCCCACCTAAATTCCCTAGGTATAAGAGAGAGGAGGCAAAGTTTATGTTACCCATAACCTAGCCATAAGAGGTTGTGACTAATATTGAGGAGCTACTAGTGAGGGATCCTATTGATGATGCAAGCATTGATGATGGTTATGTGGCTTGGTACCAGGTTAAGTATGTTATGGAAAACTTTAGATGGGGTAATGGGGTATCCATCCCATGGATGTAGATCTAGCCGAAACATTGGCTCAGGCATAGAGAGATGGATATGAAAAAATAGAACTTATTGTAGTACAAGCCTAGGTTATTGGTTTATAGGGATAAGTGGCTATATTATAGGGATAGGTGGCTACACTATAAGGACAAGTGTAGTTTTTGACAACCAAGAGAGACTAGGCACATGTTTCCCTTAACATAGTTATAGGAGATCAGGATGCCATGAGGGCATCTCTTGAAAGGATAGGGGTAGCTACAGGAACACCTAATTCAGTGCCTCAGGCATGCTACTTAGCCACTATATGAGAACTTAGATATTTATGAGGCCATGGTGCTAGATCAATTTCCCCAAGACATGAGATATGAAGAGTATACAACTAGTTTGGCTGATGGGGCAATAACAACTATTCTAAGCTATTGGGTAGCCATAGTTGGATAGGTAGGGGATTTAGGGGGGCTGCCACTAGGTACAGGTATAGGTCTAAGACTAGATGGTGCCAATAGTAGTGGTACATGGCTTGTTGGGGCTGATGGGAGGCCATGATTATACTTGGATGTGTGATTTTGGTACATTATTTTGATGCCAGCTTGCACACTAATGTAACAAGATATATATTTTATTGAGAGAGTTTGATACATTGCTACATGTATTATTTTTAACTATTCAACGTATATGATGTATGACATTCAATGTTTTATATATGATGGATGTTTTATGTGATGTTCATGTTTGTGATTTATGATCATGGATGTTCATGGTTATGGTTATTTGACTTAGTAGTTTAGGCATGTGATGTTTATAAAGTTGAATTATTATGTTTTAATTTAGCTCATGGTTAGACAGGATATGTTATGGATGGGTACATGTTATGGCTGAATGGTGAATGGTATATGCTATGATGTTTTGCTCATTGATTTGGTTTATGGTGTAAGAATATGTTTAAGGGATTACATGATGTGATGGATAGGTTAATGTTTATGGTTGGCTGCTATATGTTTACATTGTGCTTGGCTCATTGATAGATAGATGATGTTCTACTTGTTAATATTATTTATGATGTTTATGATTTTTTTATGATGTTTATTATTTATGCTAGTAGAAGTAGGACTCCTTAAACTAATACAAGATGAGAAAAGGAACACAATGCCCTATTTAGTGGTAAGGACTAACATAAAACCCAAAATTAGACTGGCTTACTGAAATAAAGCCTTTCAAATGTTTCACATTACCATTTTTAGTTTGATAAATAGGTATCCCAATAATATTGTGTCAAGTAAGCTCATAGTCCCATGCATATGATATATGGAGGGATGGTGGGTGAAATTGGAACCATTAGTAAGGCTAGTATGCCTTTTTTGTAGGTGTCCAAAGAGGTAGTATATACAAGTGTATGTATATGAAGTGTAGACTGATTGATGTAGGAAGTCTACTAAGGAGAGTTAGTTGTAGCTTTCCAAGATTATGGTTGTTCTTAAATATGACTGTGGCTTTCAAAATTCTTTTGCTTTTACTTTTGCTATTTGCTTGAGGGTCAAGGATGTTGATCGATGTGGGAAGCTTCCAAGAAATTTCTAGTTTTGCCAAATGGCCTACTCATCCATCCTTCAAGGGAGTGGTCTAAGTTTATGTACCTAGTACAAATGATTTTGATAGCTATCTTTCAAGGAATAAGTCTACCTTATGTTTGGAAATTTTAGATGATTGTCAATAGCTGTCCTTCAAGGGAGCCATCTGTAAATGCTGAGAATGACTCATAGTTTGTTTTTTCTATTTGATCTTGCTTTTTAATTTTATTTGATTTTGTTTGACATAGACTTGCTCATACATGCTCAATGGATTACCTTTATGAAGGCAAAAATAAGCTAACATGGGGTTATTATAGGTGAAAAGGAGGTATAGGTAATAAGGACCATAGGAACTAATCTCAAAGAGATGGGAAGTACTATGGAATCATGCCATAGATAGAGCTATGATATCCATAGTTCAAGATTAGGTTGTAATTGTAATGGATAATCACATGATTTAGTTTTAGTCAGTTACCCCTAAAAAGAGGGAAATGAATGTGGTTTGCAAGGGACAAGCTTAAGTTAGACAAATGATGACTGTGATCCTTATCTAATAATAAAAGGGACACAGATGCAAAGCATTAAGAGGGTCAAGTTCTAGTTTGCCTTCGAGAGAGGACAAATGATAATATCTTGATCCATACTTATAGGTAATGATGTAGGGTCTAAGCCAATTAAAAGCAAATTTTCCCCTTTTGCTTTTATCCATATTAGTTACATGTTGATTTTCATTGAGAACAAGATCTCTAATATTTAATTTTTGTACTTTTAAATGTTTGTTATAGGCTCATTTTACTTATTCTTGATGGACATGAAGATGGGAAAGAGTGGCCAAATGATGCTCATCAATTATCTCAAGTTGAGCTAAACCTTCTTGATGATAATCATTTTCTAAAACAAGGTCATGTAAAGTTATGTGAAGAGAAGGTGTTTTGACTTCAAGAGGCAATACAACCTTGATTCCAACACATGAGAGAAAAAGGCATAGTACTTGTAGGAGTTTAGATGCTAGTGTGATATGTTCATAAGGTGAAAGAGATGTGTAAGTGCCAATCTTGACCTGAGGCATTAACCATTTTGGTAAGCATATTGTTAAGGGTTTTGTTAGAGGATTCAACTTGTCCATTTGCTTATGGGAGATAGGGTGATGAAAATATAAGATTAATACCAAATACATCATAAAGGACCTGAACTTGTTTATTTTTGAAAGATTTGGCATTATTAGTGATGATCTTATAAGGAAAACCAAAATGGTAGATGATATGGTGGGTGATGAATTCAATAATATTTTTAGCCTTTGTCAAGATAAGAGGAATAGCCTCCACCTATTTGGTAAAATATTCAATCACATTAATGATAGAATGATGTCATTGTGAAGTGTGGGGGTTGATTTCATTGATAAGGTCTAGAGATAATTGTGAAAAGGGCCAAAAGTCCATAGAAATGCAAAGACTATTGATAGGTGTGTGATGCAAATTATCATGTTATTGACACTTGATGCACTTTTTCACATAATCATAATAGTCTTGGTTAAGGGTGGGCCAGTAATAGCCCAAGTGGAGGATGCACTTCGCTATAATGAATCCACTAAAGTGAGCCCCATAGATACCCTCATGTGTCTTTTTTATGGAATAAGAGGCTTCTAGACCATGGAAGAAATGGAATAGGAGGCCATCCAAGCCTTGTTTATAGAGGATTCCTCCCATAATGGTATAACAAGAGATGCTTTAAACAAATTCTTAATAGGCATTCCTAGAGAGGTCCGAGGGAACTATGCCAAGGCGAAGGTAGTCAAAGGTTTGTTGATACCAAAGGTCAGGTAGGATATCTTCCACACTGAAGATGGTTGGAGTATCTAACTTGGTGTAAGAAGGTTTGGTGAGGTAGTGAAAAATAACCAAAAGCTTGGAGTTTGAGGGTGATGATGGGATCTAAGAGGCAAGAGAATCTATGGTATCAAGAAACTTATTGGTAGACTAAGGGGTGGTTTGAATATGGCAGTGATCAAATGAGGATAGGAGCTTTATGATGAGTTGTCTATATAATTGCATCATTTCATTCTTACACTAGTAAATGTTGTTGACTTGGTTGACCAAAAATTTAGACTCACCAATGATATTAATTGTTTTGACTCCCAAGGCAAGGGTAGTTTGGAGATTTATTACTAAGGTTTCATACTCGACCACATTTGTTTGTGTATTCAAAGTCAAGTTTAAATGATAAAGGAAGTGGTTCACTGATAAGGGGGATAAGGATGAAACCAACTCCCCCACCATGCTAACATTTAGAGCCATAAAAAAACATGGTTACTTGATTGGCAAAGTCTACTTGAGATATATTTATGATTGACTCATCTAGAAATTCAAGAGGGGGAGGTTGGTTGTTTTCTAGGGGTGTCTCAGCCAATTAGTCAGCAATTAATTTCTCCTTGATTTATTTCTACTAAAGGAACTCAAGGTCAAACTTAGCTAAAAGCATGAGCCACTTATCCATACATTAGTTTTGGTATGGTTTGGAGTGCATTCATTTGAGGGGGTCAGTACTGGTTATAACAAACATTTTGTGGTTAATAAGGTAGCGGCAAAGTTTGATGTCCACAAAGACTAGGGTCAAACACAGTTTCTAGTATGTGTGTACCAAGTTTCATATTCAAGAAGTGTGAAAATAATGTAATAGATGGCTTGTTCCTTATGTTGTTCATCCCAATGGGAAATCATCACCCCTAGGGAGTGGTCTATGGTAGAGATATAGAGGTAGAAAGGGTGGATATCTTTATAAAGCATAAGGATAGGTGGAGATAGTAGGTATTCTTTGAGTGCATCAAAGGCCTTTTGACAATTAATATTCCACTTGAAAGAGACATCTTTTTTCAAGAGGTGGTGGAAGGTTTGACACTGATCAGAGAGTTGGGAGATGAAGTGATGAATGGATTGAAGTTTCCCTTGCAATCTATGGAGTTATTTAAGGTTGCTTAAAGGTAGCATCTTGAGGATATCTTTGATTTTGGTTGGATCAACTTTGATTTCTTGAAGGGAAATGATGAAGCCAGGAAGTTTGCCTAATAAGACCCCAAAAATATATTTTTTTGTGATTGAGGCAGATGTGATAGTGGATAAGTCACTCGAAGATAATCTTGAGAATGACTAAATGACATTTATAAATCTTGGACTTCCCAAGAAGGCCATACACATAATATTTGATGATTGTATGGATAAGGTCATGGAAAATATAGGTCATGGCACATTGGTATGTTACACCAATGTTCTTAAGACTAAAGGGCATGAATCTATAACAAAAATTCCCCCATGGGGTGATATAGGTAGTTTTGTGTTGATCTTTAAGGGGAATCAAAATTTGATCATAACTTGAGAACCCATCCATGAGAGATAACATCTTGTGGCCTACTATAAGATCAATGAATTGGTTGATGCTAGGTAGAGGAAATTCATCCTTTGGGTAGGTGAGGTTGAGGTAATGAAATTCCACATAGATACATAGTCCTTTTATGGCTTTAGTGAAAGCATGATGTTTGAAACCCATTGGGGATAATCGATAGGTTGAATAAAGTTGATGAAAAGGAGGCATTGAAGCTCTTCTTTGACAAAGAGAACTATGTGAGGGTGCATTTAGTGAAGTTTATGTTTGATAGATTTGGTGTCATGATTGGTTATGATGTTATGGGTGGCAATGGTTGGGTCAATATTAGACATGTTGTCATATGACCAATTGAATGTAATATTGTGGCCTTGGAGGAAGGTAGAGAAGTCTTATAGTTCCTTAAAGGTGAGATTTTTATCCAAGTTTGATGATACAAAGGTTTTTTGGAGTGCCTATGTTAATGTATGTGGTATATTCATTCAACATGGTTGAGGCTTCTAGAGGTAAATATTTATGGATGGAGGAATCTAGTGTACCAAGGTAGGTGAGAATAACATCATCATCTTGATACTAAACAATGTTAATGGTAGGAGAGTCATCTCCCATGAGTTTAGGATGGGTCAAAGGGATAGATATGGATGGACCTTCCTTTTGATAATCTATGGTACTGAGGGTAATCATGTTGACAAAAAAAAATTAGTTGGGATGATGTCCTCATCCTCACCCATAGGTGGAGGGGATGTTGGTTAGGAAGGTGTTTCTTCTTCAACAATGGTAGGGGTAGTTTGTTTGGATTTATTCTTATTGGGTAGAATGAAGTTGAGGCCATGCTTCTCATGAGGTTTTTGGGTCTCAATTGAGGTCAATGTGTGTGGGCCATACTCATATCATCCCAAACTAAATCCATTCCAAGCACATCTATGAAGGTATAATTTGGTGAAGTCTATGTTGTCCAAATAAGAGAAGGTGGAGGTGAATGGTTGAGGTGGAGATGCAGTGATAGTAGCATTAAGTTGCTTGTCAATTCCCCCATATATAAAGTGGGTTTGATAGATTAGAGGCCCTAAGGGGGTAATGGCTCCAATGTTGGGGTCATAACCTAGTTGGTGGTTGAGTTTCCCATATTCTTAGGGAGTAAGGAGGGCATTAAGGGTGAGGAGATGGTATTCTACAAGGGTAAGGTGTTGGAAGGTAGGTTTCAAAGGATTAGTTATGGGTATCTAGTCCACAAGGATAAATGAGATGGTGGATACCTAGGTGGAAGGGCAATAAGTAACAACTTTAGCTTCCATGGGTGAGGGCTTGATGGTGGTTATTTGTAGTGCTTTGGATAAAGGTAGAAGAACATCATTAGGTTAGTAGGTCATATTTCATGATACAAAAGGGATAGGGTTAGCTTGTATGGTATTAACTTGACCTTCATGCTCAAACTTGACACAATGGAGGGTAGAAGGTACAAATCCCATAGCCCAAATCTAAGGTCTCCCTAGCAAAACATTGTACTAGAATTCACCTTTGACCACATAGAAGAGTTTAGGGAGTATGTGAGGTCCTAGTTGAATATGAAAGATGATGGTTCCCAAGGTAGTGGTAATAGTGTCATTAAAATATCTAATGATGACTGAAGTTCTAGACATGACATTATCTGGTAGCTTGAGTTGCTTATAGGCATGGGAAGAGATGATGTTGATACTAGCTCCCCCATCAATCATAACCCATTTTATGTAGGTTTGGTTGATGTGGGTAGTGATAAAGAGAGGGAGATCTGGGTCTTTAGGGTGGATAGAGGGTATCTTGTTGTCCTTGAAGGTAAATAGGGTGGAGAGTTGGAGGGCACCAATAAAGGCCTCTATAGGTTGGGAATCCCCCAGTCTCAACTTCGATGGCCTACATAGCCTCGATCATGGCCTAATGATGGTGGGTTAAAGTATAAATGAGTACCTATAGGATCATTTTAATAAGGGTTTGGTGGAGTTTTTTAAATATGACCCTCTTGATGGATTCAAAGGGGTTAACTCCCGAATTGCCTAAGATGGTGACTTTGGGTTTAACTATAGACATAGAGGTTTAGATCTGGTTTGGTATAGGGTGAGTTGGTGGGTATGTCTATGGAATGGATACTTTGGACTTCCCTTTATCCTTTTTTTGTGATCATGTGACCACATTAATGGTATGGATAGAGGAAAAAGGTGTGATGGGGGGTTGGGTAGATTCTCCATCACTCTAAGGTGAGAGTGAAGGATTAAGAATGTGTTGGTGGATAGTTGTTGGTTTTAATGGTAGATAAATTAGTGGAAGGTTGTCTACCAAAATATCATCCTCATCATATAGTTAGTGGATAATGGCCTAGATAGCTTTATAATTCTTTGTGCCATGTCTAGGTGTCTTATGATAGGAGTAAATTTGACGTTCATTAGACTAGGTTGAGTTCAAACCAAGAAGATTGAAAGGTTTGATGGGAGGTACTATGAGGTAGGAGGTTTGCACTAACCTTTGAAGAATGGTTGTATAGGGTTCTGATAGAGGTAATAAAGGTTTTGGGCTTGTTGTTTTGGTTAGTAAGATGGGTGTGTGGGTCGTAATAGCTTGGATGACAGATGGCTTGGGTAAGGTGATGTTTCTAGTTGATGGTTTTGGTCTACATATGTTGGTAGTTGGGGTGGTTAATTTTAATGGTCCAACTAGTTGTCATCTGAGAAGGACTGACACATTAGCTAATAAATGTACTAATTTAATCAATGGTAGTGGGTGACATATGTTGAAATGTGTTTTATTTTTAAGCAAAGTGGAAGGGTAAGGCCCTAAGATAGAGGGCAAGGTAAAAGGAGCTAGACGCTTAGTCATTTGTCATTTCAATGTTTTCATCTTCTTGGCTGGTGTGGGTTGAGATTTGGGTACAAGCTTGGGTGAAGTAAGATATACTTTCAAGGATGAGTGAACCAAACTATGAGTAGGGAATACACCAAGAGTTTTGAAAGGTTTGGTTGGTAAGGTGGTGTTCACTTTGGTTTACTGAGAAGTTGAGGGGTTGTTAGAGGTTTAGATTGGTCTAAGAGGTGGTGGAGAGATGATGGATTGATTGGTTATAGTTGTGATAGAAGGTTCAAGTTTGTTAATAGAGGGAATCCCTAACTATTCCCAAAAATTGGTTCTATACATGTCTAGTTTTAAGGCAAATTCCAAATTCTATACTAATGTGGAAAAAGTTTTGTGTAGTAGTCTTGATTCATGGGTAGTGCATGTAACATATAGACTTATATGTTAGTGAGGATGGTTGGTAGCTTGATTGATTTATTTAGGTGAGGAAGGTAGGGTTGGGATAGATAGATCCTCCATTAGAGGTGTTTGTAGAACCACTTCTCCTCTAGGGATGATGTCCATAGGTGTGGTAGTTTGTTTGGTAGTTAGCGGGGGTGGTGAATCAAGAATGTTGATTTGTCTAGATGTGCTAGTTGAGGTAGTATGTGATGATTCAAATACTTATATGAGGGTAGATAGGGAGAAAATAACCTCTTTGGTTTAGCTATCCAAAGGGGGTAAGGTGATGTTATTACCTTAGTAAGTGAGGTGGGTAATAAATGGGTATATTGGTTGATTAGGTCCTCAGGATAGGTATATTTCAAACCATGTTGATCATGTGGGAATTATGAGAGCATTCAGCCTGTGTGTCCTTAGTTTTGATAAGGGCATGGTTGGGAAAATGTTTTTTGAAGATGTCAAGAGCTTGATTCTGAGGGGCATTAAGATTATCCAACATGAGTTCCCCCTTGTCAATAAGACTTTAAAAAACATTCTTGAAAGTATTACATCAATTGACGTCATGTCTAATTATGCAATGAAAAGCATAGAAGTCATTCTCATTATACCAAGTAGGTGCTAGATGAGAAGAATAAAATTGACAAGGAGGTTTGATAGGTGGAAGTTGTATAAGGTTAGCTTTTAGTAGCTTCTCCAGAATTAAGGTGTAAGATTCTCCAAGTGGAGTGAATTATTTTTGGTTATTTCAGTTTGGGTTCCTTGCATTTGGATTGGAGGTAATGGGAGGATTTTGTTGGTTAATATTTGGTGGAGGGGTGTTTTAAGGATGATGTCATTCATGGTTCCTCTGGTCTTGGTTTTGGTATTGGTTTGGTTTCCTGGTTTGGAATAAGAGGTTTCATTGGTATGGAAGGTAGAGTTCTTGTTTCATAAGTTTAATTTACCCTCATCTATGGCCTAATTTTCTAGCTTACATGACATGGTAAAAGCCTCATCAAAGGTTCTAAAGCTCTGGACATGTAGTGTAGAAGATATATGTTTGGCACAAAATCAAGTGAAAATTTCTATAAGTTCAGGTTGAGGTAGAGAGAATGAAAGTTGATTAATCAAGCTTTTCCAATGGGTAACAAAATCAGTAATGGACTCATTGTCAAATTTATTAATAGAATAGATGTTTGTGATAGAGACCTTCTTTTAAATGTTAATGAAAAAGTGATCCAAGAGGACTGGTGCTAGTTGGGTGAAAGAGAAGATGGAATGTTTGGTAAGGACACTATACTAGTCAAGTGCTAGACCAGATAAAGACATGGGGAAGGTTCAGAGGAGAAGGGTATCATCGTAAGTAATCATATAACATGCATGCATAAAATCCCTAAGGTGTTGTTGGGGGTACTCCTTGCTTTGAAATTTGGTAAATTTGGGAAGCTCCCACTGAGAAGAGTAAGGTTTGATAGGAACAAAAGGATGAATAGGTTTGTTACAAATCTAATCATAGGATAGGATGTTATGAGCTCCTAAAATGGATGACTCAAGGTTGGTCATCTTATCCATTAACATTTTCATTAGGTTAGTTTGAGGTGGTAAACCAAAAGTATTGTAAGGTTGATATTATGGTTGAGGTTGGGAAATATATTGGTAATTTATTGGTAGTTGAGAGGCTTCCACAAATTGGAATGTGGATTCTAGAGGTTGGGTAAGGTAGGTGGTTAGTGGTGGTTGGGTAGTGGGTACATACCCTTGTGGGTTAGGGATGTATCCTAGATTGGGTGCAATAGATACCTATTGAGGTGTTGTTATGGATTGGGTGTGCATAGTTGTTGGGTTGGTAACAAGAGGGGAGGTAGTGACCTTTGTGATAATGGGTGGTGAGGTAGAAGGGATATATACCCCTAAGCTTGGTAAAGGGGTTTTAATTGATGGGCTAGGTTTGATAGAGGGGAGGTTAGTAATTTTAGTGGTGGGTGCTCCAACTACAAGTTGGGTATGATGGGTCAATGGTTGGGTTGTCCCCAAAGTAGAGGATTAATTAATAGGGGTGGAAGGTGTAAGGGTAATGGTTGGTTGGATAATTTGGTTCTCAGTTGTAGCATCAAATGGGCTAGTAAACAAAGATGCTTGGGTGGTCAAAGGTTGGAGGTGGGATGGCATGCCATAAGAAGGATCTTGAGGTGGAGTTGAAATTGGGATATGGTGAGAAGAGGTGTTAAGATAGTGCTGAAGGGCCACTAGATTGTTATCTAGAAAGGTGGTAAAATCCATGTCTCTTTAGGAAAATACTCGAGGGAAAGTAGGGATTCCCAATGGACTACGTGAATATTCTTCCTTAGATATGTACTCCATAGAAGAGGTTGATTTAAGTGATGGGTTTTGTTCTGTTAGGTCTCTTTGCTACTAATGAGTGAGAACCATACAAGAAAAAGGGTAGAGAAAATAAGAAAAAATTCATCGCTCAAACAAGAATAAAACAATAAAATGATCAAGTAAATCAATAAACACACCAAAAAGTATGTTAAACCTAGAGGTTAGTTTTAATCTTACTTTCGACTTATGCCTTAATTTATGAGAACGTGTGATAGAAGTTCACTTGTAGATCAGGTACTATATAAGCAACCTATGGTTGGTTTGAGGTTGTTTAGGTGCTCAAAATAATCTATATTAGAATAAATAAATGGCTTGGTATTGGGGCCTACCCCCTCACTTCATAGTCCCATAGTGATAAGGGTGTTGGGTGCTTAGCCAATATATATTGATATCTAGAGTTTATGCCCAACTAGAGAGCTAAGTTGGTTCTCTCCTTGGTAATGATCTCCAAGTAGGATCATCAAGAATGGATAAGGTGACCTCTAGGTGATGAAATCCTAGTCATGCCTTGTCTCAAATTATTTTGATATTTGATTGATGAAAGTGGTTTGGCTCATGTGTGTAACAAAAGTGGTGCTACGATAAGATTACTATGTTTTAATTCAAAGTTAATTAATGTTAAGAGCAAGCAATGGATACAATTGATTTTAATCCCAAAATAAATTTTAGTTACAATTATGAGCATAGATAGAGAGAAGAGTATACAAATGCAAATAAAATGTGAGTAAATACTCTAGGTCCCACCAAAAATGTCAAATTGTTTCATATAAATTTTCACTTAAGTTTTAAAGAAAGAGAGGAAATAAAATCAATACGGGTTATGCTAAGAATACCTATTTGTTTGTGCATGTGTTGAATCAAAAGACTATGAAGAGCTCCTCTTTAGCTTGGGAAGATGACCTGTAGATAAGAAATCATTAAAACAAACTTGTTTGTTAGATAGATAATTGGGTGGACTACCTAATGATAGCTAGATCCCAAAAGCGAGAGTTTCCTTAGGGGATATCAATCCACATGTTTCAAGTTATCAAGTTGATAAACTAGAAAGAAGGTACTTACATAAATAATCAAAAGGTGTTGAAATTGAATACAAGAAATCTTGTTAGAAATATAGACTATAAATGATCTAATTAGTGATAAACCAATTAATACTAGTGATAATGGGTCAGGGTATGGCTCATAAAATTAGAAAGGGGCCTATGAACAAGTAAGGATACAAAAAAGTGAATTTGGTTGAGTGTAAGAGGGTAAAATTAGCTTGCTAGTTTTTTGTGCCATAAGTGACCATCATTGATCATTAAACTATCACCAGTCAAGGGTAACCATCACCGATTAGGTGACCATCACTAGTTGATGGTAACCATGACTAGTCAGGTAACCATCATTAGTTGCCTATCAGTGAATCTGGTAGTGAAACTAGGGTTTGGTTTTATTGATTTACAAGATCTAGAAAGTGGATTCTAGGAGATAGATTAGGCTTGGAATAAAAATTGGTAAGAGAATATAATAAAATGATTACTTATCTTACAAAAAATTAGTTAGTAGATGGTTGATGCAGATTTGCCTATTGGTGGAATATGGGTTGATTTTGATAGTGTAATGGTACTTGGGAGCTTAGTGGAGGGTCAATGACAAGTAGGCTCCCTATGTGATGGCTAATAGCACTTGATAATGTAGATTGAATTGATTGACCTAAAAAAAGATATTCTAGATACAAAGAGCTCTTAATAAAAATTGCAAATGGTTTGACCTCCAAGGCCTCTCTCTATTATAGACACAAGTAAGAGGTGGAAGCGATTGTATAAACTAGAATTGAAGAAGGATTTTAAATATAAATCATCCATGAAAAGGGCTTGTAATTGGATTTAGATTACCATATTTATAAAATCAAGGTGGTGGTTTGCATGTAGGTTGCATGCTGGGTCTAAGATATCCAACCTGACCATCACCAGTTAAGGTGACCATTTTCAGTCACCCTAACCATCATCGATCAAGGACATGGGACAAATATAGGTTAAAATGGGTAAAAAGGTGAGTTAATCTAGAAAAGTGACTAACTTGACTTTGGATTAGGTAAGTAGGTTAGGGTAGGTAGGTTTGTAAAAATTATAGGCATAGTCGATCGAGGTTCAAGAGAAACCAAAGGTATTACAATGACTAAGACCATGTGTGTGATTTTTTAGTGTCTACAGGAGTTTACAAAGAGAAGAGGAAGGGCCTCCTCCATCCCTTTCCTATAATAGTTGGAAGGAAGTGTTATAGGATTAGAAGTAGGTGGATACCATGTCCAGGCATAGGGACTCCTTTGGGTTTCAATTAGATGATCTCAAGTAGTGGGAACCCAAGAATGTAATGGGCCCACATTTGAAGAACAATCAGTTGCCCAAAAATATGTATGTGCATCAACTTGGTATCCATGACACCATCTATATCAAGGCAAACAATTTTGAGGAAGTGTTGACTAGACTCAAAGGGTACAACATTAAACTTAAGAATAGATTAACAAGTGATGAGAAAATAGTAGGGGGTATATGAAAAATACATCCTCTTTAATATCATTTACTACCTAGAACTTCTATGCCACCTTATGAACAACCTCAGTTAGAGAAACCACCACCCCAAGGGAAAATTGTGTAGGGACATGGTAAGTAAAAGCTAGAAGAGAGACCTAGAGAGGGACCCTCATCCTCAGCCCTACCCCAAAGGCTAACATCTCTAGTTGAGAACTTAGACATGATTGATTTGGAACCAAATGAGATAGTTGAAGATTCCCTTAGAGTTATTGCTAAGCATATGGATTTGGAGAGGAAGAAGATCAAGTTGAGGAAACATAGGCTCAAGTAGAGGAAGATAAGAAAGAAAATAAAGGAAAGGAAGTGGCACCCAAAGAGAATACAAAGGCAGAGTTGGCATTGGTCCCTATTGGATCAAAGAAGCCAAGGTTGACTCTCACTCATCCTATGAGTGAATTTAACCTTTTTAGTGATGAGCACCCCATCCATAGACCAATAATCCATAATTGGTTCATTTATGGGAAAATTTAGAAGATCCCTTCACATTCACACTCTTGGGCCTTGAATAAGGCTATCAATGTTGATGTTCATGAAGAAATCAAGCCATAGATCAGGGCTTTAATGAAATAACAAGAATAGAAAAGAATTTTGACTACTGTAGGCCCAAATGACAAGAAAATGGATGGTATAAGAACATAAAGTAGCATGATGATAGAGGTCTCACAACCTCCACAATTCATAAAATCATCCACCATTGTGCAATTTAATATAGATACTACTGGATTAGAAAGAGTAACCGTAAGGAAAGCCATGATAGGAACTGAGGAGTTCACTTTCTAGAAGGTTGAACCCTTTACGAGCTTAACCCCAATCAGAGGGAAACAACTTGGTGAGTTTCTTATCCATGAGGAATATGTTGAGAGCCTATTTGAGGCTCATTCAACTCAAGCCAAAGCTAAGATTAGAATAATGAAACAAAGAATTCAAAATATGGAAAAAGAAAAAGAAAACCTAAATACATAGGTCATTTTATCAGTGCTTGATGCCATAATAAATATGATTGAAGCATCATTATTTGACAGGTTTGATTATTTGAAATAAATAAGGCTGAGGCAAGATGCATTAAACCAACATGGTGAAGTAGCTAAGGGATTAATAATAGAGTGGTAGGAGGCATAAACCAAGATAAGGGATCTCATTATCATTTTGATCAAGGATAAAATATATAAATTCAAAACCATTAGCTCAAACCACTTGAATGATATATTGGGGATAGTGGTAGACAAGATTCAAAGTCTAAGTGTGTGGACAAAGAGTTTGGATAGACTCTTGGATGATGACAAGGAATTAATTACTATAATTAAATAACTCCTAGGCACTACACTAGCTAATCCTACCATGACTATAACCCTAGGGATTATTGATGATGCATAGCAAAAACATAGAGTTACCTTGGTAATTTAGGAGGTAAATGGCAAAATATAGGGTAAATTAGATAGTGACAATGGTAGGATTTTGGGCAATATCTTTACAACCAAGGAAAAGATTGTAGAAGCCTAGAGTAACACATAAGACATGGCGAGAGATGATAGGGACCTAGATGAATTAGCTGATTAGGAAGAGGTCTACCTCCTAAATCCAGTTGTGGATCTAGAGATTATCAAAGAACAACATCAAAGGGCCATGGAACTTCTACATGAGCAACAAGTAGATCCTTCGGCAATGGGCCCACCAACTTAGTTAATATTCTTTTTTTAAAAACATTGTAATATTTGAAAAGGTAATATTTTTTTGTAAGGAATATGCTAGTTTGTTAGCATATTGTCTCTATGTCAGTCCAATTTTGAGAAACAAATGTATTCTAGATCTTTCTAAAGAAGGATAGTTGTCCTTATCTTTTATATAGTTGTATCTTGTAATTGATCGGTATACTGCCTGATCTTTCTATAAAAGGCATATATTACCATATCATAAAAGAGATAATTTTAAGAAAATTTTATATACTTGGATCAATTAATACAATCAAAGAATTATTCAAAGATTGTTGATATTTGATGTGTCAATTGTTAATATAGCTTATCTCTGAATTGCTAGTTTTGTGTCTTAAATTTGAATAGTTTTTTTTAATTATGGGTTGCATATTTAATCATAAGGTTTATAATTTGTGCATATTCTAGATTAGTTGAAGGATATTTGGTTTTATTCACTTTATTTTTCTCTATATTTATATGTGCAAATTCTATTTGATTATAGTAGTAAATCTTTAAAGTAAACCTAGTTCTTACTTGTGATTCTTTACATCATACTTCAAAGTTTGCCTGATGTATAACGAAATCTAATATTAGGCTATTTTACACTATATATTATTTTGAATGCAATTGAATATTTTTCATAATATTTAAGGCTAAGATAAGCAATCCCTCATTTTCTTTCTACCATACTTTTCTCATTTGCTCCTTTTTAACTAGATCATTGTAGCTTAGATTTCAATATAAATATCCATCTAGATTAGCCTATAGCTTATATTTTAATCATAATTAACTAAAAATTATCATATATATTATAATTTAACATATAATTGGACCATGATGGATCACAACCATCAATTAATATAAATTTTTAGGGATAGTTAAACATTGCTTTGCCACTATTTCACCACAGGTAACATTAAGTTGTCATAATCTACTACTCATGCTCTAAATTATTATAATTTTAAAATGAGAAGTGTTATTTAACACTAAGTTCATCTTTTTTACACATATAGGCATAAACAAGTTGTTTAAAATAGTCACAATTCATAAAACGATATTAGAATTTGAATTAATCTATTTTTAAGGAAAATTATCTAACCATATCCTTAGTTTTTTTTAGTAATTTAAAACTTATGTAAATTATATGTGTATTTATATTTATTTTATTATGTCTTAATTAACTTATTATATAATATTTTAATAGTTTACATATCCAATAATATTAAATTTTAGTTCATAATTAATTCTTGTGTAAGCACCAACATAAAGCTCCCCTTGTAGATGACTTTGATAAAAGCTATAACATCCCCATTAGGATTTACTAGAATAACGTTTAAAAAAAAACTATATTACACATATTATTTTATTCAATTATACCATAAAAATCTAATTAGTGATCTTATCATACTAACTATGTTAAAACATAAAATAAACATGTAACATTTAACATTTACTAATCACTAGCATAACATGTAACAAAACATAATTGCTTAAGGAAAGTAATTACATAAAATATAGTCATGGTTGGTACAAAAATACATCCATTTATATAAATTTAAAATGAATCATTAATTACATTTCCAACTAGAATTATGTCTCAATAGTAAATGCAATAATAGTAATAAAACTCCACAAAGCATGAGTCTCACGAACTCCAATATCTCTGATAATATCAAGTGTAGTCTCTAATAAGTACTATTTTTGGGAGGGAGAACATCATCCAAGTGATTTTTCACACCAACCATAGACCATTTATCCCCTGCACAATTCCCAAAATAGAGAATGGCCCTCCCTTCATGTATGGATAGATAATGATGGTACAGGAAGCATGAGAGACAAGCTAGTACCCATGTGTTGTAATATTTCTAATACATTATGTGTACCATAAATAAAATACATTCTAACATGATATCAAATAAACATGTAAATCATACATATGAATTGATAATGTCTAACTAAAAATTACCTTGGCCAAAGTTTTCTAATAGTCATTGATCTCCAGAATCAGTCAAATTTATACACATCACTTGATCAAATACCTTCATCTAGTATTTTTGATGTAAAGTAAGCTAGTTAAATCCATCTCATTTCTTAGTTAGTACCATCAATGTGAGATTTGGTTACTATTTATATAACCAACAAAGTCATACATATTATTTCTTTCAGTAGGTATAAAACATGCTACAATATAGGAATAATCTTAGACATATATTTCATCTATCAAACATATGAATTAATCATTTCCATATTATTTACCACATAAATAATAATCATAACTATTTACAATTTATACCAAACACGTACAACATATACTCATAATGCATGATCTAATTTCTATAAGTAAATTTAAATGTAGTACAACCAATAATATCATTGTATAATGTACATTTTAATTAATTATAACCAACGACCATAATTATTTAAAAGATTAATTATCTTATAAACCAGGAGAATATTCTTTCATTTATGTAAATAATTATGCTTTTAGGAGGCTTAATGCATATAATTATAATATCCTATCCTTCAAGATTTTGTGACCTAATCTAATTAGTCATAATCTATAATTATAGGCACACATACCTATGTATAAAGATAATCTATATATGTATATGAGAACCTAAGTTCTCATATAAATATATTTCATATATTTATACATATTGTATAATTTATTCCCCATAAAAAATATATTTTTTATTACATAATTACTATTTTGTCATAGTAACAATATTTTTTATTTTTCTTATAGAAACTTATATAATTATAACAACCATTGAATTTTCATAAAAAAACATTAAGATATAAATAGGGTCTTAGCATTTCCTAAAAAACCTTAATTTGATTCACAAATTTCAATATAAAAGATACTATTCAGTTGTGATTAAAATCATTCCAAAATAGTTACCTTGATTTTCCTTTTATTACGTCCTTAGCCTTATTGGAAACAAAGTGAAATAACCAATCAACCATTTAGACCTGAAATTTAACATTTTTTATCAAAGGAGGTTTTATACTCTTCTCAAATTTATAGGTGTATCTATCAAATCAATCGATACCTAAAATCAATTCATTGAGAGCCATAAATTTATCATAATTTGATACAATTTTATAAGTGTTTGTTCAATACAAACATTTCATATATATTCATTCAAACTTGATATAGTAGTTCTCTTATAAGTAAATCTCATAAATCTAAAGACTCAAATTACTTTATAGGTTTTGATATGGAAACTTGCACCTATACATTTTGTCAATAAAACTTATATGTATAAACAACCCTCAAACTTAAGTTCATTACTTTGGAAGAACGTGCACACACACACAATATATATATATATATATATATATATATATATATATATATATATATATATATATATATATATATATATATATATATATACACACTTCCCTATTTGAAATATAAATAAACACATAATCTTATATTCTCACAATTTATAAAGCAAAAGTGCAAAATTCATTTATGTATATGTTTATAGTGTTCAAGACTTATGCATACATATATACATAAGCTCACACTTTCATGTAATATATATTACTCAATCATATATATATATATATATATATATGATTGAGTAATATATATTACATGAAAGTGTGAGCTTATGAGCTTTTATATATATATATATATATATATATATATATATATATATATATATATATATACATATATATACATACATATACACACACACACACACACACACACACACACACATATGTATGTATGTATGCATGTATATATGATTGTATATATATACACAATCATAAATACATACATATATACACACATACATACATACATACATACATATATATATATATGTATGTATGTATGTATGTATGTATATATGTAGGTATATATGATTGTGTGTGTATATATATATATATATGTATGTATGCATGCATATATATATATATAAATATATATATACATATATATATATATATATATATTTTTATATATATATATATATGCATGCATGCATATATATATATATATATATATATATATATATATATATACATATACATACATACATATATATCTTCCCTATTTGAAATATAAATAAACACACAAACTTATATTCTCACAATTTGTAAAGAAAAAGTGCAAAATTAATTTATGTATATGTTTATGGTGTTTAAGACTTATGTATACATATAGACATAAACTCACACTTTCATGTAATAGATATTACTCAATCTATACATACATACATACATACATACATACACACACACACACACACACACACACACACACACACACACACACACACACACACACACACACACACACACACACACACACACACACACACACACACACACACACACACACACACACACACACACACATATGAGGACTGTGTATAAGTATACATAATCCATATATATTCTCATGATTTATAAAGCAAAATTGCACCATTCATTTATGTATGTGTTTATAGTGTTCAAGTCTTATGTATACATATATACATAAACTCACAATTTCATGTAATACACACACACACACACACACACACCCTATTTTTGTATTTCCAAAATACACAATCCACATATATGTATATATACATGCATTCAAATAAGAAATAACCTTAGTTATTATATATTTCTTTTCATTATTTTTAACTGTAAAAAATACATAGTCAACATACTAACCAAATCAACAATCACATATGTATGTATGCTTAATCAAATAGACAATCTTCCTACATATGCTTTACCAAATTGACAGTCTTCATATCTATGTGTTAGACAAATCGATAGTATACAAAATTCCATTTTAACCTATTCAAACATATTTTTGAATCAGACATTATTTATATAAAATGCTCATGAACTATACACACACATACACACCCTATGGATCATTTTACCTATATGAATATACATCTAGAATTAAAAAAACCCAGTAAAAAATATATATTGCAAAACCATCCACCTAGGTTTATTTCTTGAGCTAGGGTGTTACATAGTCTAAGTAAACTAACCTCATTTAACCTTAATGATTTCATATTTATATAAAACTAGTTTAAAATCATAGGATTTATAGAATAATGGTTTAGTTTTGTGGATGGCCGAGCCATCCACAGGGATAAGCCTATATCCCTATAAAAATAAAACCATTTTCTAAACCCTAGGAAATCAATTATCTTCACATAATTATATAACCAAATGAAAATAATTACTTCACCAACCTTTTCAATACTTCTAAATTGAAACTAAATGAACCATAATTCCTTATCTTCCTTCCTCTACACTTTTTCTTCTCCTCTTCATTCCCCATTCTCATCCTCCACTCACCTCTTATCATTGTTTTCTTTGTCTATCTCTCACCATCCAAAAATTGCATGCATGTGTTAGCTCATAGTTCATAGCCCAAGCATAATCCTTATTATTCTTTAGACTCAACTAATCTCATAGTTAACTCCCATTATCTATACCAAAAAAGACCTAATTTATATCTTTAATCTTCCCT
This sequence comes from Torreya grandis, assembly GCA_037957365.1. Classification (NCBI taxonomy): domain Eukaryota; kingdom Viridiplantae; phylum Streptophyta; class Pinopsida; order Cupressales; family Taxaceae; genus Torreya; species Torreya grandis. Next base: position 579,394 of record JARHVA010007758.1, on the reverse strand, counting down.
TAATTCCTTAATTATTATTTTATTCATTTCAAATATTTGCATGATCAAACTACGTTACATGCCTAAGTACCCCACTCAAAAAGTCCACTTTTAAAATTATTCAAAATGATAACTACACTACTACCATTAACATAGTCTATGCATGTTAATCAAAGACTAGGTTTAGATCATAGGATAGTCTTAGGTTATAGTTGAATATTTTCAATAGTTTTGTAAAGATAAATAATATCATTACCTTTAAATAATATTATGACTACCAATAAAGTCAATGATATTCTTTTATCCAAAATGTAAATTAGACTATTATTATTCTAATAATAATAGTATTATAGTAACATAATTTTTGTGTTATTACTATTTTATATAGACTATCTACATATTTTATTATCTTCATGAATTATGGCATTGGGCCATATATTGATATTCCTCAAATATTAAATGATAACAAACTAATTTTCTAAAACATTCCAAATACATTATAGTTAGTCTATATACATAGTAACCTTCTACTATTTACATAAATTTATGTTAATGGGATCATAAAAAAACATGAGTACAATAACATAATATAATCGTACTACAACATTATGCACTAAGTCTACGTAAAATGTCCATAATGTAATCATACATGATTTATTCCAAATATTATTACTATACTAAACTAACACTCACTAACATGAAAAATCTAATCTTTAAATTCAAATAAATTCATAAATGTACTAATCCTAATAATCCACACAATGCATATAACATGTATTATCTAACGTGGTGTGTGCATGGGTTCTAACTATTCCTCTATCATCACCCAACACCTCCATCTACATCATCCTCTATGATGATGCTCTCCCTCCATCATGCTCTAAGGGATAAAACTCTCCTGCATCCAACTCATGACAAGAAGGTAGTTAGCTTGATACATCATGATATATATCATAAAACAATGTTATAACAATAATTAACATGATCATAATGTAAAGAATTTACAATATAACTAACTCATAGCAATGAAATCATGTAATCAAATAACATACAACTATCTCATAACAAGTTATGACTTATAATTTAGTTAAAAATTAATTAGTCAATCTAAAAACCATGATAATCCATGGCTATTTAGGTAAATTAACTTAGTGAGAAATTAGGATGTGACATCCTTCCCCCTAAAATTGGTCATCATCCTGATGACACTTATTTAAATAATAGTTTTGAATAACAAATATTATTTAGCAAAAAAATAACATAGTATGAATCATCAAATAAAAAAAACAAATGTGGAAATAGACTATAGAACTATCCTCAGATTATTTGATGTAAAGGTTTATAATCAATCTCTCTTTGGAAATTTTTTTCTAACTTTGTCTTGTTTCCAAAATTAATTTTCTTTGGCAAAGGCTCATTTGGTTTATTCATTCACTATATAATTTTTTTTTTAGGGTTAAATAGATCAATTTATGGTTTCAAGCCTCTTAATCCATTATACACACCTTACTAAACACCTATCCACTTTATACTTAATTCTACCTACATTAAACTCAGCCTTTTGTAAACTCAACCTTTGTAAACTTCTTACCCCTTGATGCTTGCACACTTATCTTCATTACACTTTATTCACATTTTAGATAACTTCCAAAAAATATACATACCTACCAAAGATCATCTTCTTCCAAGTTCATTTACAATCAATCACATCATCCAAAAATTAGACTCTTTCATTGAGATGCCTGTAGGTGAATGTTAACATTATGGAACACAAATGGGTATAAATTAAAATTACAAGCTTAATAAATAGTTTCAAAACTTCCAAATAATAAAATATCCTCTACACATATGTGATCCACCTTATCCAATCATATTTTACCATCTATGACACTTCTATTATGGATTTCTAATGACATCTAGGTTCCTCTATGTGCTTACATAGAATTGTGTCTAATTAGAAGATTGTGTGCCTCTACAAAGGGGGCATAATAACAACATTATCATAATCTATAGTTTTGAGAATAATCCCTCTGTGAAATTTATATATTCAAACAACATAGTGCCTTTATGAGATCAAATCACATAACTTACCAAGGCATGAAGAAAGCCAAGAATTCATTACATAGAAAGTTCCCTTTTAAGAACAATGTTACACAGTCACGAACTGGTCATTTAAACATAGTAAATAGAATATTTGTAATATCAACCTTTAAATATGGGGTTTCTTTATTTACTTACTCAAAATTGTGTCTTCTCCATGCATATATCAACTACTCCCATCACCTTTTTTTATTTAAACATTCAATGTCAACTCTTTGGTCATCTACTTAATGAAGATGTATAGAAAATTAGTCTCAATCCTCTTTTATGCAATTCAAGGTCTGTGTGGATCCTTAAATTATATCCTTATCAAAAATACAACATGAAATGGTTACTGAATGCATAATTATATTATTCTACAAAAATATCTACACATTTCAATATTTACCAATAGAAACTTCTTTGAGACTTTTGCTTACATTAAATCTTCAAACATAGAACATAAGCAATATTGACATGTCTATATGGAGAATCTCCTAAATTCATATGAACTCAACTTTATGGATTCTAAAAAACCACTATACACAAGTAAATCCTACCAAAATTCACGTTACCTTTGAATCACACATAAAAATTAAATTTGTCCTTTCTCTTCATCCAGACACAATCTTTCCTTTCTAGCATTGCATTTAGTTTTCCAAACATGGAATAACAAGAGGATAGTTTGCAACTTTAAAAAAAAATCATTTTCATTAGCTTCTTTAAGTTTTAATACATTTCACCTTTCAAATCTAAACCCACTCTATTCTTTCTCTGACTTGAATGACCCGACTCACTTCACCCACAAACCATTATTTAATTCCAAATGGTTCATAACTAACTAACCACATTTTTTTTAGTCCAATGTATTCTAAGGTTTATTACCTAACTTATAACAAGTGTAAAACATCCTAAACTCTCTTAAGACCCCTAAAGACCATGACAACCCACTAAGACACAAGGCCATCACACTTGGACCTTTTACAACATCAAAATTAGGGGAAAAAATATAAAATAACCTATTGAAGATTCAAAACATGAAACTGACTAATATTTACAAAGGGGTAGTGATGCCCCTATGTCATACTACTAAGGAGTAAATGGAAACTTTCCCTAAAAGTTATAAATGTTTTCAGATTTGAGATTTATATTTAGCTCCTCTTGTTCAATGGAATCTCCCCCTAGATTGCATGGCCTATTTGAGATACATAAGCCTTTTTTATGCTTTCCTATAGTGGATCCTCCTTGTTTCTTCTTTCTCTCTATCTCCTTTGAGGTTATTCTTTTGCACTTTGATCCTCTACTTGATCATCTTCAACACTTGCTTATGTTTTTGTAACCAACCTACACATGAAACACACAATTCAACAAAAATAATCTCCTATTCATCTTCTTGACAATATCTCATTTGCTCATGTTTGATTATTCCCTTTATGCTTGGATCTATTTTTTGTTGTACTACTACTTATTTCTTCTTCTCTCTTTCAAATTTCTCAACCTATGCAACTTCTTCATCCTCTTCTTACTGTTGTAGCTGATTAATAACTTCCTTTTCTATTGCCAATGCCTTCAACATACTTACTTTCATAATAAAATAGTCTAAACTCTACCTATTTTGTATGCATGATAGATGATTTGATAAACTTGAAAACAATATTTCTAATTGATCATCTAAAAGTATCTCTCCTTTTTTTTCCTCTTTGTTATTCCTTCATATTGGGTAGTTTTACTCTTCTAAGCAAGTTTGTTTCACCTTGCTCCACTTTAATCAAGTCTCTTCCACCTTACTCCACTATAAGCAAGTCTTTTTTTACCTTGCTCCATCTCTTATCCAAGCTATCTCCTTGGATCAAATTCTTGTTAAGGTGTGGAGCCTAAAAGCTTCACCAAGTGAGCAGTTTGATAGTTGCAGGTTTACACAGTCACCAGCATCGATCAGGAGCGACTGATGTCGATCAGGAGCAGTTCAAGAGATGCCGGCATTGGTAGGAATCAGCCGATGTCGGTCACAGGCAAACAGGCAGGAACCGGTGTCGGTTACCTGTGCGTCTAGAAAGCTATTTCTGAGGACAAAACTGAGTGTTTGCGTGTTAGGATTAAGTCATAGTCTTAAGTCTGCATCTCTATTATTAGTAAGACTATTTTAGAGCCCTTGTTTAAGAGGCATAACTATTGGTTGTAAATGCATGCTCAAGTTTCCTAATTATTATATAATAGGATTAGATCTTCTTAGCTTATTGTAATGTATTGTAGAATGTTGAAGAATAGTACAGAATTGTATATGTGAATCAATCCAGGTTGTTGGAGTTGATTGTACTTGAGAGAGAGAGCTCTTGAGGGAAAGAGATCTAGAGAGAGATCTTTACATCTGAGAGAGGTGTGGAAGAAAAGAAGTTTCTTCAATTGTATTCCTTCTGTAAAGAGTTTAATACAAGTTTTTAGGGTGGTTTCTTGTATCTCTTGTTCTTTGTTATTTATCATTCTAGTTACTTATCATTTTGACTTAATTTTGCATTTATTGATTTCATAAGTGTAATCAAATTGTTGGTTGATCCCCAACAAGTGGTATCAGAGCTCAGGTTCACTAACAAGTGGTTCAGATCTGTGTAGTGTGTATTGATTACAAGGTACTCACAGGGGTTTCTACAGGGATTTCTATTTGAGTGGGAGAAGCAATGGCAAAAGAAAGTAAACAGAGAATGGAGAAGTTTAATGGCAAAAATTATCAACATTGGAGAATGCAGATAGAGGATTATCTATATCAAAAATATCTATACTTACCATTAGGTGGGATTACAAAGAAGCCCACAGACATGGATGATGAAGAATGGGAAGTTCTTGATAGAAAGGCTTTGGGGTCTATAAGACTGAGTTTGGCATCTACTGTGATATCTAATTTATCACAGGCAAAGTCTACAGTAGATTTAATGACTACTTTAGCAAATTTATATGAAAAACCCTCAGCTTCTAATAAGGTATATCTTATGAAGCAGTTATTTAATTTGCGTATGCAGGAAGGTGGATCTGTATCTAATCATCTGAATGATTTCCATGGAATTGTAAATCAATTAAGTTCAGTCAAAATAGTGTTTGATGATGAAATTAAAGCTCTTTTAATATTATGTTCTTTGCCTGAAAGCTGGCATAGCTTAGTAATGGCAGTTAGTAATACTACATCTGCTTCAAATATTTTAAAAGTAGAGGATGTTGTTAGTGTTATCTTGAATGAAGAAATTCGCAGGAAAAGCATAGAGGAAACATCTAGGAATGCTTTAAGTTTTGAAAGCAGGGGAAGGCGAAAAGAGAAGAGCAAGAAAGGGAGATCAAGATCTAAGTCAAAGGTGAGAGGTAGATCCAAATCCAGAAATGGCAGGAAGCCACAATGCTGGAATTGTGGAAAGATTGGGCACATAAGCAGAGATTGCTGGTCAAAGCCTAAGGAGGACAATCAACATGAAGGAAAAGAAGAAGCAAAGGTTGCAGGTATTGCACAACATGCTTTAATATTCTCTTTGCATAATAATATAGAATCTTGGGTGTTAGATTCTGGTGCATCTTTTCATGCTACCCCTAATAGAGAATATTTTAGTGACTATGTCCATGGAGATTTTGGAATAGTGTATTTAGGGGATGATGAGCCTTGTAAAATTGTTGGCAAAGGTAAAGTGCAGCTGAAAATGTAGAATGGCAACACATGGGTGTTGAGAGATGTTATGCATGTTCCCAGCTTGAAGAGGAATTTGATTTCTGTAGGAAAGTTAGGGGATGAGGGTTGTAGAGTAACTCTCACAGCTGAATCTTGGAAGGTGACCAAGGGTGCACTTGTAATGGCCAGAGGTAAGAGATTAAGTACTCTCTATTTATGTAATTGTGTTACTAATAATTCTCCTTTTGTATTATCTACTTTAGATGTGGATGCAAAATTGTGGCACTCAAGGCTTGGCCACATGAGTGAGAAGGGAATGTCCATTCTTAAGTCAAAAGGTAAGCTTTCAGATTTGAAAAGCATAGATCTAGATTTTTGTGAGCACTATGTTTTTGGAAAATAGAAGAGAGTGAGTTTTCTCAAGACTGGGTCAACAAAGAAGAAGTATAAGTTGTAGCTTGTTCACACAAATGTGTGGGGACCGGCTTAGGTTGCTTTCATTAGAGGATCATAGTACTATGTTTCGTTCATAGATGATGCTACAAGAAAGGTATGGGTCTATTATATTAAGAAGAAATCTGTTGTATTTGAGACTTTTAAGATTTGGAAAGCTATGGTTGAGAATGAAATAGGCAGAAGATTGAAGTGCCTGAGATCTGACAATGGTGGTGAGTTTTGCAGCTATAAGTTCAACTGGTATTGTTATATGCATGGAATCCATAGGCAAAGGATAGTTCCAAGGACACCTCAGCAAAATGGAGTTGCTGAAAGGATGAACAAAACAATTATGGAGTGTTTAAGGTGTATGAGATTGCATGCTGGTTTGCCCTTAGAATTTTGGGCAAAAGCTGTTGACACTGTAGTGTACCTGATTAACAGAGGACCCTCTACAGCTCTGGATGGTGGAATTCTAGAAGAGGCATGGATAGGTAAAAAGGTAGATCTCTTATTTCTCAAAGTTTTTGGTTGCGAAGCCTTTATGCACATAGATAAGGAAAATAGAAAGAAGCTGGATGCTAAGTCTATGAGGTGCACATTTATTGGCTATGGCTCTGATGATTTCAGATTCAGGTTTTGGAATCTAAGAACTAACAAGATAATTAGGAGCCATGATGTTGTTTTTAATGAAAAAGTGATGTACAGTGATCAGTTGATGAAGCTAAATCAATCTGGGTAGAGCAATGGAGAATTGGACAAGGTGACGTTCCAAAATGAGCTCATGGGAAAAATTAATCACAAAAAGGAAAACACAGAGACTGATGTCATCCAGGCAGGAACCAACATCGGTAGGATAGAAATCGATGTCGGTCACACAGTGAGCAATGTCAGCCAGGTAGGAACCGACGTCAGTCAGGCAGAACTGGCATCAGCCAGTTAAGGCCTGGAAGTGACTGAGATCGGTCACTGTCAGAGAATTTGGGCAGATAACGTGTTGTGGATGAGTCTCAGATGCCCATCAAGAGGTTAGAAAGGGTAAGTAAACCTCCAATTTGATATTCCCCTTCATTATTCTATTTATTACTAACTGATGGTGGAGAACCAGAGAGTTTTGAAGAAGCAATACAGGTGGAATCCAAGAATCAGTGGGAGCGTGGCATGGTTGAGGAAATGGAGTCTTTGAAAGAGAACCAAACATGGGATTTGGTTGAGTTGCCAGATGGTAAGAAGACACTAAAAAATAGATGGACCTACAGATTGAAGGAAGGTGAGAATGGACAAATGAGATATAAGGCCAGATTGGTAGTGAAAGGATTTGCACAAAAACTAGGTATTGATTTTGGTGAGATTTTTTCTCCTGTTGTTAAAATGACTTCTATACAGACTGTATTGTCTTTAGTTGCTATTGAGGATTTGCATCTTGAGCAGCTTGATGTTAAGACAACATTTCTTCATAGAGATTTGGATGAAGAAATATATATGGATCAGCCAGAAGGATTTGAGGTCAAAGGTAAGGAGAAGTTAGTGTGCAGATTGAAGAAAAGCTTGTATGGCCTCAAGTAAGCTCCTAGACAGTGGTATTTGAGATTTGATAGGTTTATGACTGAGCATGGATATAGTAGGTGTCAATCTGACCATTGTGTGTATTTTAAGAGATTGAATAATGGTAGATATATTATTTTGTTGTTGTATGTAGATGATATGCTAGTTGCAGGATCACACATGCAGGATATCTCTGAGCTTAAGGTGAAATTAGCTCACATGTTTACCATGAAGTAATTGGGAGCAGCAAAGAAAATCCTTGGCATGAGCATTAAGAGAGACAGGAAAAACCACAGGTTGATTTTGTCTTAAGAGGATTATGTGAACAAGGTGTTGAAATGATTCAATATGTAGGATGCAAAACTGGTAAGCACACCTTTGGTTGGACATTTTAAATTGAGTAAAGAACAATGTCCTAATTCACATGATGAGGTAGAGTACATGAGTAGAGTTACATATTCTTCCACAGTAGGGAGTTTAATGTATGCAATGGTTTGTACTAGACTAGATATTGCCCAAGCAGTGGGAGTTGTAAGTAAGTATATGGCCAATCCAGGGAAGGAACATTAGAAAGCAGTTCAGTGGATCTTTAGATATCTGAGAGGAACTAGTAGTAGGCATTTGTGCTATGGAGGTTCAGATACTTCTCTACATGGTTATGTAGATTCATATATGGTAGGTGATTTGGATGGCAGGAGGAACACCACAGGTTATGTTTTCACTGTTGGTGGAACAACGATTAGCTGGATATCAAAGTTGCAGAAGGTTGTTGCCTTGTCAACTACAGAAGCAGAGTATATTGTAGTCATAGAGGCTAGCAAAGAGATGATATGGATGACACAGTTCATGGAAGAGCTTGGAGAGGAGCAAGAGAGTTGCAGATTATACAGTGATAGAGTGCAATTCATTTGGCTAAGAATTCAGCCTTTCATTCAAGAACAAAGTACATACATCTTAGGTACCACTTCATAAGACAGGTATTGGAGGATGGTGAGCTGAAGCTAGAAAAGATCCATACGGATAAGAATCTTGTTGATATGTTAACCAAGCTAGTTACAAAGGAGAATTTGAATATTCATTCAACTTCTATTGGTCTTCATGATTGAGTTAAAGATGGAGGAGCTAGAAGATGTTGTTGTACAGGTACTGGTGCAGCTGTTTATCTCCAAGTGGGAGATTGTTAAGGTGTGGAGCCTAAAAGCTTCACCAAGTGAGCAGTTTGATAGTTTTAGGTTTACATAGTCACTGGCATCAGTCAGGAGTGACTGACATCGGCCAGGAGTAGTTTAAGAGATGCCAGTGTTAGCAGGAATCAGCTGACGTCGGTCATAGGCAAACAGGTAGGAACTGACATCGGTTACCTATGCATCCAGAAAGCTATTTTCGAGGATAGAACTGAGTGTTTGCATGTTAGGATTAAGTCATAGTCTTAAGTCTGCATCTCTATTATTAGTAAGACTATTTTAGAGCCCTTGTTTAAGAGGCATAACTATTGGTTTTAAATGCATGCTCAAGTTTCCTAATTATTATATAATAAGATTAGATCTTCTTAGCTTATTGTAATGTATTGTAGAATGTTGAAGAATAGTATAGAATTGTATATGTGAATCAATCCAAGTTGTTGGAGTTGATTGTACTTGAGAGAGAGAGCTCTTGAGGGAAAGAGATCTAGAGAGAGATCTGTACATCTGAGAGAGGTGTGGAAGAAAAGAAGTTTCTTCAATTGTATTCCTTCTGTAAAGAGTTTAATACAAGTTTTCAGGGTGGTTTCTTATATCTCTTGTTCTTTGCTATTTATCATTCTAGTTACTTATCATTCTGACTTAATTCCACGTTTATTGCTTTCATAAGTGTAATCAAATTGTTGGTTGATCCCCAACAATTCTTTGAGCAATAACTTTACTCTCTTCTCTTGAGCTTATTTATCTCTTTTTTTCCTCAAGCCTCTCTTAGATTTCAATCTACCTGACCAACTACTTGTAATTACCTACAATATTCTTTGAGTAGTCTCTTCAAATAATATTTAACATAATTTTATTAAACTCATCAAATTTATAAACTAACAATCAACAAAAAATATGTACCTAACCTTCTCCATATAATCTTTCTCGCTTTGATACCAAAAGTGATGTAGAGGTTTATAATCAATCTCTCTTTGGCAAACTTTTTATAACTTTGTCTTGTTTTCAAAATTCACTTTCTTTGACAATGGCTCATTTGGTTCATTCATTATTTATAAAACTTTTGTTTTATGGTTTAATGGATCAATTTATGGTTTCAGGACTTTTAATCCATTATACACACCTTACTAAACACCTATCCACTTTATACTCAATTCTGTTTACACTAAATTTAGTCTTTTGTAAACTCAACCTTTGTAAACTTTTTACCCCTTGATGCTTGCACACTTCTCTTTATTAAACTTTATTCACATTTTAGATACCTTCCACAAAATCTAAATACATATCAAAGATCATCTTATTAAAAGTACATTTTAATTCGACCATATCATCCAAATGTTAGTCTCATTCATTGAGACACCTGTAGGTGAATGTTAACATTATGGAACCTGAACAGGTATATATTGAAATTACAAGCTTGATAAATAGTTTTAAAACTTACACATAATTTCACAGCCTTTACACATATGGGATACACCTTACCCAATCATATTTCACTATCTATGAAACTTTTGTTATGGATTTCTAATGACATCTAGGTTCCTCTGTGTGCTTATGTAGAACTATGTCTAATTAGAAGACTGTGTGCCTCTATAAAGGAGACAAAATAACAACATTCTCATAATCTATAGTTTTGAGAATAATCCCTCCATGAAATTTATATATTCAAACAACATAGTGTCTTTATGAAATTAAATCACATAAATTACCAAGGCATGAAGAAAGCCAATAATTTTTTACATAGAAAGTCCCCTTTTAAGAATAATGTTACATAGTCACGAACTGGTCATTTAAACATAACAAACAAAATCTTTGTACTATAAATATTTAAATCTATGGTTTATTTACTTACTTCCTAAAATTTTTGTCTTATCCATGCATATATCAACTAATCCCATCACATTTTTTTATAAAAACATTCAACGCCAACTCTTTGGCCATCTACTTAATGAAGTTATACAAAAAAATAGTCTAAACCCACTTTCATGCAATTCGAGGTTTGTGTGGATCCTTAAAGTATCTCCTTAACAAAATTACAACATTAAATGGTTCCTAAGGGTATAAGTATATCATTTTATAAAAATAAATACACTTTTTAATATTTACCAACATAAACTTCTTTGAGACTTTTACTTACTTTAAATCTTCAAACACATAATACAAGCAATACTGACAGGTCTATATGAAGAATCTCTTAAATTCATATGAACACAACTTTATGGATTATAAATAACCATTAAATACAAGGAAATCTTACTAGAATTCACTTTAGCTTTGAATCACACACTAATTAAATTTGTCCTTTCTCTACATCTAGACACAATCTTTCTTTTTTAGCATTGCATTCACTTTTCCAAACATAGAATAACAAGAGGGTAGTCTACAACTTTGTTTCAAAAAAAAAAATCATTTTCATTAGCTTCTTTAGGGTTAAATACATTTCACCTTTTGAATCTTAACCCACTCTATTCTTTCTCTGACTTGAATGACCTGGCTCATTTCACCTATAAACCACTATTTAATCCCAAAAGGTTCATAACTAACTTTGTAACTAACTAACCACCTTTTTTTTCCAATATAGCAAAAGGTTTATTACTAACATGCTTTAGGAATTTAATCATAACTTCACTTATAACAAGTGCAAAACATCCTAAACTCTATTACGACCCCTAAAAACCATGACAACCCACTAAGACACAAGGCCATCACACTTGGACCTTTTACAACATCAAAATTGGGGAAAACTATATAAAACAACCTATCAAAGATTCAAAGGGGTAATGGCCCCTACATCAGTATTAGTTCCAAAATACCTTGCACTATGACACTTCTCTATTACACAAATAAAGTTTGTGAATGTTAATTACTCTGATTGGTTATACTATGACCACCTCAAGATCCATAACATGCAAAGCATTTCAATCCAAAACATGTGAAGGAATAGATATATTATTTTGAAGATAAGATACATGGAAGACATTATGAAATAGAACTAGGTCTAGTGATAATATAAGATTATATGCTATAGGATTTACCACTTATAAAACCTCTAAGGGTCCAGCATATCTTGGTGAAAGTTTCACCGACTTCCCAAATTTAATTGAGCTCTAATGTGGCTTAATTTGTAAGAATAATTTATCACCTACCAAAAACTATCTAGTTTTTATCTTTAGATCAACATAGATCTTATACCTATCATTAACCTCAACCAATATCTACTTGATTTATTTGACTTGATCTTCCATTTATGAAAGCATCTTAGGTCCAAATACTACACTATCTTCCAACCTATCCCAACTGATCAGTGTCCTGCACCTTCTTCCATACAATGCTTTAAATGACACCATATTCAAATCAGATTGGTATGAGTTATTATAAGTAAAATAAACTAATAAAAGGTATTCCTCCCCCTTTTATTTTTGATCCATGTAATACATACAAATAAGATCCTATAAAAACTAATTAACTCACTCAATTTGATTGTCAGTCTGTGGGTGATATACATTACTAAAGTTTAGTTGCATACCCAAGCTAAATTTAGAGTTAACCAAAATATATAAGTCATCATTAGATCATGATACAATATTATATTTTCTATAAATACATGCAATCAATACACTTCCTTTATGAATCTCTTTGTAAGAGTAGGTTCAACATCTATCAAATTACCTAGTATAAAATGTGCTACCTTGGCTAGTTTATAAAATACAACCAAGATCATGGCATGCCTATTCTATGATAATGGTAAACCTTTAAAAAATTCTATATCAATCACTTACCACTTCTATTTCAGTATGTCATGTGGATACAACAATTCAATTAGATGCACATGTTCAACTTTCACATGCTGACATTCTAGACAACATGACACAAAGTCTACTACATCTTTATTGATTCCCTTCCAAAAATAGAGTGGTCTAAGCTTTGTCATGAGCTTGGTTACTCCTAGATGTCCTAAATATGGGGTGTTGTGTATTATATTTAACACTATGCTCTTTAAATTCTCCTGATCTACCATATACATCCTTTTATTATATCACATAAGACCATCATTCTCTATTCTATATCCTTTATATCTAGGATTTTGAGCATTCTTAGATAAAGATTTCCTAACCTGATTATAGAATTCATCTCTTAGTGAGAATTTAATCACTTGATATATGAAATTACTCCTGATAGTAGCCATAAATGTTATGTACCTTCTATGAATTAAGGCATCATCTACTATATTTTCCTTGCCTTTGATGTAATTAATATCAAAGTCATAGTCAGACAAAAACTCTAGCTAGTATCTTTGATGAGCATTCACATTTTTTTGGGTGAATATGTACTTGAGTATTGATTTATTAGTCTTTAATTCAAATGGTTTTCTCAAAAAATAATGTATCCATACTTACAAAGCATGAAAAATTATTGTAATTTCAAGGTCATGAGGGATATAGTTCACCTCATAAGGCTTCATTTTCCTTGACTCATAGGCTACTACTACATAAAGAATCCTCCTAGTCCATTCCATGACATATTTTTAATTACTAAAAATTGACCATTGGGGTTGGGAACTCTTAACACTAGTGCTGATGTAATCCTTCTCTTCAATTCCTAAAAAGTAACTTCACACTTATCTAACTAGATAAAACTTTGATTCTTACACTACAAAGAGGTAATCAGATTAGCTATAATAGAAAAAAATGAAATTAATTTCCTATAATAGACCACTAATCCCATAAAAATCCTTACCTCATGGATATTACTTAGTTCCAACCACTCCATAATGGCTCTTATCTTAACTGGATCAACTAAAATACCATTTGATGACATAATATGTCCCAAATGTTGCACTTTATTTTAGAGAAATGAACACTTGGATAATTTGATGTATAACTAATGTTTCCATAAATGTTGTAAAACTAATTCTAGATGTTTAAAATCTATATTATTTATCCTTAGAATATATAATAATGTCATCTTAAAATACCAAAATAAAATGATCAAGATAATATCTGAACATGTTGTTAATGAGATTCATGAAATGTTGTAGGTGCATTTGTCAACCCAAATGGTAACATTATAAACTCATATTGTCCATATCAAATTCTAAATGTCTTTAGAATATCCTCATATTTTTCCTTAACTGATGATATCTAGCTCTAAGATTAATCTTATAAAATATCATTGATCCTCACATCTGATTGAAAAGATCATATGTTTGAGGTAATAGATACCTATTTTTTATATTTACTTTATTCAACATTTTATAATCAATACAAAGTCAAAGTTTACCAATCTTATTCTTGATAAAGACTATTGGTATACCCCATGGCGATATACTTGGTCTAATCAACCATTTTGATAACAAATCCTAGAGTTATGCCTTTAATTTAAGTAATTCAGTGGTTGTCATTATATACAGTGCCTTAAATAGAGGTTTTGATCTTATTATGATATCAATAGATAAATCAAACTCCCATTTTAGAGGTAATCCTAGTCAATATTTTGGAAACACACCATGAAAATTCCTAAGGAAAGGATAATTTTCAATTGATGGTTCCTTAGTTTCCTCAATTTCATTTATCTTGATGATAAATGCTTAACATCCTTTTTTTGGTCCTTCTTAAGTTGAATTAAAAAAATATACCTAAGCTTTAAATCCCTTTTCTTGACCTGGATTTGTGTTAGATTTCCAAAATTGTCTAGACACTAAACCTTCTTTAGATAGAAATCAACCTTGGCTTTATGCCTTGTAAGCTAGTTGACTCCTAGGATCACATCATATGACCCTAATGGTGATGCATATTATCCACTACTATTATGAGTTTAGGAAACCTAATATCTACTTCAACTAAACACTTATCCATTTTGAATTTAGAATCATTTCCATATTGTATTGACCATGCATTTCCTATTATTCTAAATTTTATATACAACTTATTTAGAATTCTAGGAGATATAAAATATTATGTAACCCCTGTATCTATTTAATGGAAATTGAATGTTCAAAAAAAAATACTTGATAGTTCTATGGGTGAATATTGGAATTTGGCTTGTCTATGGGTGAATATGTTGCTGAAAAGTTCCTTACTAAGGGGTAGAACCTTTGTTCCTTAACTTATCTTGAGTACATTCATAAGAAAAATTTGTCACCTCTATAGATGAAGCAACCTCTAGGTGGTCCCTTCCTGTCAAACTATTGATTTCCATTAAAATTACCTTTGGAACCATTTCCAAATTTCTTGTTACTCAAACTATTGTTAAATCTAGGATTTTGACTCTTAAACTGACTCTTAGAGTCTCCACTCCTCTGATTCCAGTTCTTATTTTTGAAATTTGGCTATAAATTCCAAAAAAAATTTAAACTTATCTCTGACATGAGCAAGAGATTTCAAATTTTATTCCTATTTGAATTCTTTCTTAAAGACTTAGTCCATGTTAGATGATCCATCAACATCCTCCTCTCAACTAATATGGGGTTTTAATCCCATGATGAACTTCCTAATCTTGAACCACTCATCTACTTGATACTGAGGTACATATTTTAGAATCTTGGTGAACTATTCACAGTACTCATTCACCAAAAAGTCTCCTTGATTTATATTCTAAAAATTTGTAAGATTTTAGTCAAAATGTAATTGTGGAAGTCATCATTATTTAATAGTATCATAAAATGATCTCAAGTAGTGGTGATCGAGTTTAGATTCATTTCCAAATTCATGTTGGCTCAACACATAGCTACTTTTCCAACTAGCTAGTATGTTCTAAAAACTACTTTGGTGACCTCAGAGTAGCTTAAAATCTTGAAATACTTCTCTATTATTGTCAACCACACTTTAGATCTATCTCTTATAATGGTTTTTCCAAACTTAGGTGGATTTACCTTTTTCATATCCCTTGCCAATTTTGTATCTACACATGCTCTTGCATCATGAGGCACTTCCTCATGTCTCTACTCTTGAGGGATTTCCAACTCAGTAGGATTTTCTTCAGTCACATCCCAATGGGCTTCTTCATCATATCCATGAATTTCCTATTTCAGGGCTATAATTTTATTCCTAATCTCATTCATGGCTATAGGAATTTGATCCAACTTTGCTACTTGCTGAACAACAAATTGGTTAGGATCAAATGAAGAGATATTCTCATTGACATTTGAAGGACCCTCTCCATATGAAATTTCTCTCAATATTACTCTTTTTGATAATAGAAGAATAAAAAAGCATTAATAAACTCATTAAGTCCTAGAGTTTGAGCCACAACTCTAATACCATAATGTAACATCCCCATTGGGATTAACTAGAATAACATAATTTTTTTAAAATTATATTATATGTATTCTTTCATTAGATAATACCACAAGAATATAATTAGTTATCTAATCATACTAAGTATGTTAATACACAAAATAAACATGTAACATTTAATAGTTACTAATAACTAGCATAACATGTAATAAAACATAACTATTTAAGGAAAGTAATTACATAAAATCCATACATGGTTGGTACAAAAATACATCTACTTCTATCAATGTAAAATGAGCAATTTTAAATTTCCAACTGGAATTATGCATCAATAATAAATGAAATAATATAAACAAGGATCCATAGAGCATGAGTCTCACAAACTCTAGTATCTCTGATAATCTCAAGTGTAGTATCGAATAAGTATTATTGTGGGGATGGAGAGCATCATTTGAGTGATTTTACACACTTACCATATACCATCGATCCCCTACATAATTCCTCAAATAGGGAATGACCCTCCCTTCATGGATGGGTAGATAATGATGGTGTGGGAATATAAATAGACAAAATAGTACTTGTGTGCTATAATATTTCTAATACATAATGCGAACCATAAATAAAATATGTTCTAACATGATATTATACAAACATGCAAATCATACATATGAACTAATAATGTCTAACTAAACATTATTTTGGTCAAGGTTTTTCAATGGTTATTTATCTCAAAGACCAGTCAAATTCATACAGACCCCTTGATTGGATTACCTTCATTTGGCATTGGTGATGTT